>LYNE01000050.1:181191-210049 GCA_001662545.1 Rosa x damascena
GCTGTGAAAGATAAAGAGAGATACCGAGTAGAAATGGAGGAATACCGGGAGAGGTTGAAGGCTGCTCAAGTCATCAGTGATGCAGTCCCACTACAGCAGCGGTCTCCTGAAGCAGACGCAAGTCTGGCAGAATCAGAAACCAAGATTGAAGAAACCGAGCCTGGCGACTCTCCCGAAACTGCAGATGAAAGTAGCGAGAGTAGTTCTAGCAAATCAGAGAAGTGATCGCCAAGGTGATATTACCGCAAAGAATGATGTGAATGTAGAGGCATCTATAGGAGCCAAGTATTGTTCTGAAGTTGTATGCTGATGAGGGTTTCATCTCACCACATTGGAGAGGATATCCAGTGGTGAAAAGAAGCCTGAGGTAGTAATCTTACAGATACAGATAAAACCATTAGCTAATGAAGAAGGCTAAATGTTTTCTTTTATGACAAAGTAGGACAGACTTTTCGTTGCTTTTAGTGTTTCTTGAGTATTGTTCTAGCCTCTACATCTAGTTTTCTTCTTCTTCAAATCAGCTTCCTTTTTAGTTGTAAAACTAGCATGCTCTCTGAAGAGAATTGCATGCTTCAACTATTCCTTGTCAGTTTAGTTGATGATTCTTTTTTCTTTTTATGGAAGAATAGTTTAGTTGGTGATTAACAGCCATTTCTTTCCATTGTGTTGAGTTAGACAACTCTCTCTGTCCGACCTCACCCTACTTGTTTCATATGTGCAGGTTTATTTTGTCAATTTGTGTTTGTTTTCTTCTTCCTTCTGGGTGTGCTTTGTTCTGTTTTAGAGCAATGTATCTGCATCCAGCATTTTGAGACATCAAGCTATTGGAACTGTTTTTTGCATACATGTATTCAGCATATTATCTTATTAAGATGGATTCAACACGGAATCTTTAGAAAGTTTATGTTTTTGTTCGGTTCACGACTGGTGCAACAAAGTAATTATGGTAGTAGTGTCCTCAATGTGTTTTAGTGAAAACTTTTGATTATTCTGCCAGTTTTGGTTAGAGTTGAAACAGGGGATTATAAGCATGGCTGTGATTAAGATTGTTATTGGAGGTTGATAATCATGTAGCCTCTAGGAGACAATTGTTAGCATTGTGGTATTATTATGAGCAATTTGGCATATACCACTCATCCATCCCATATTTTTGGAGCACTCGTTTTCCACAAGATGACCATATTCATGACCAATGATCTATGCATCAATGAGTTTTGTTGTGCCACTGCCAAAGTCAGGATATGGACTCCAGGCGAAGATCCAGTCCAGAAGGTTTCTTAGTCTCTTATACCAACCGAGGCCAAGCTATCGATTTACATGGTTCATACCAGGTGAAGATCCTGCTCTTGTTTCTAAGAAACAATTATATGCAAGAATAGTTGGAGGTTTTAAGGTCGAGCAGTAAAGGAAGTAACTTTTGTAGTCAGAGACTTACACTGACTTGTCAGTGAAACATATAGTGGAAACTTGACAGTGCATATGAGATTGCAAAGAAGCATCAAGCATATAAGGAATAACTGGGATTCCCTTGATAAATAGTAGATCAGTAGATGTGCTATTAGAAAGGGAGGTCCTCACCGGAGATGAGTCCAGAACAATTTTATCCGTATTTACTGATACATCTTAGTAAAGTTAGACGTCAACTGTGTGAGGAGATGGTTGAAGCCTAGTAGCAGTAGGTATAACTGTATAAGGTATCCCAATATATAGGTGTGAAGTTAGTATTGCTTGTGACATACCGATCATGTACTGATGAAACAAGGAACATAGTTGCAACAATAAATCATTGCTCATAACCAAAACAAACACAAACTATTGATGATACCAAACACATCTACATCATGATCATGCGCAGATATTAATCTTCAGCTATCTATTAGCTGGATTATGGTGAGTTTGTGATGATGAAGTAGAGACTTTGGTGGTTATGATGAAGTGCTTGAACTACGACGATGCAATCGAAAGGGTGACCTTTAGCATCCCTTCGAATATCTCTTCTTTACTTTTACCGCAATGATGAGGGCTAAACTAAGGACTCCATCGACCGAATGGAAGCTCCTATTTTCTCAATTGGCCATAAAAAAGAAGTTTCCATTTTGTCAATGAGTCCTCAGTGTAGCCCTTACAAAAAGTGGAACCTTACCTCTCGATCAAAATCTCTCAATTCACGCACATAGCTATTTCCGCTTTTGTTTTTGCATGAACTGGTTTAGCAGCTGCTCACATTTATAAGGCTGTCTGTGCCTTTGGTGGGTTAGGCTTGGACATTTCGAAGGTTAATCAGAACTTGATTCAGCTTGGAGACTTGAAAGTTAAATGCTGCATGAATTGAGTGACTTTTTCTGCTACATAATTATTGTTTCTTGTAAATTGTGTGACATTGCTTTTGCATCTTTTTTAGGTTGCTTCCTGAGTTTGTGAAAGACCACTTCAGAAACATATATACAATTTGCTTCTTTTTGTTCAACGCTTCATATTAATTGTGTAAGTGCACTACTTTTATTTATGATTTAAATTCAAATGAGTACAGCAGAAACGTATCCGTAATTTGAGTATTTTCTTCTACTTCATAATTACAATTCTTGAGAATTGTGTGAGTGCATTACTTTTGTTACTTCCTGAGTTTGTAGATGTAACAGTTATGAAAGAACAAAACAACAGTCAGTTTTTGTAATGGCAACATGCCTTAGTCAATAAATGACAATTGTATTAAACTCTTTCTTATGTGGTGCACCCAATGAAATATGATGTCTAGAAAAGTCATTGAGATTAATGGTACTTAAGAGAGCCTCGCTCCACCAACATCTCTCTTTCTACTTTCCTGGTCATATTTGATTGGAGTTACCAAACAGATAGAGTGATTACAATGTGTCTTAGTTTGATTTTATTTTGGATTAGACTTTTTGGGACCTTTGATGTAATCATTGGCTATCTTTATTAATAAAATATCGTATAATTATTCGATGTCATGGATATGTTTTAATTCCGAACTTTATTATTTTTCAGTATGTTTTCTGGAGAGTTGGAATGCCTTGTTGATAGTGGCACCACACATACTATATTGCGACATAGGCAACTATTTCTATGGATGACGCCTAGTTGATCTTCTGTGACTACGATGGCTGGACCATCACAATTGATTCATGGTCGAGGACTACCTCAATTTATGTTGCCAAATGGCACAAGTATTAATGTCACCGAAGCTCTATATGCTCCTAGGGCTGGAAAGACCCTATTGAGTTTTAAAGATATAAGAGCCAATGTTTTCATGTGGAAACACATTGTGAGAATGGACAAGAGTTCCTTTGCATCACCTCTAATGACTACGGACATAAACGAGTATTAGAGAAACTTATGTGTCGATCTAGTGGGTTGTATGCAACCACCATTCACATTATTGAATCCAATCATGTCATGAGAGATGACTTATGGGATTCTGACACATATAGGCTTTGGCATGACCATTTGGGACACCCGGGTCGTGATATGATGATCCGTATATTAAAAACTTCACACGGACATCCATTTTTCAAAACGAAAAGAAGTCATAACCAAAATTCGATCCAAGGTAGGGCTGGCGCCGCCTACCTCCTACGGCCCAAAAGTAGTATTGATGCCACTAATACCTCCTTGGTTCCTTTTTCTACTTCTAAAGTCAATTGTGACTTCGTGGCTCAATCGGATACTTCCCTGGTTACTTCTAAAGCCCATCTTTCATTTTGCAAAGCCTGCTCTTTAGCAAAATTAGAATCGAGACCATCCTATGCAAAGGACACTAAAGAAAATATTCCATTCTTACAAAGAATCCAAGGTGATATTTGTGGACCTATTCAACCAACTTGCGGACCATTTAGATATTTTATGGTGTTGGTTGATGCATCGACACGATGGTCACATGTCATGCTATTGTCCACAAGAAATGCTGCATTTGCTAAACTCCTAGCACAAATCATTAAATTAAGGGCTCACCACCCTGATCATCCCATTAAGTTAATTCGTCTTGACAATGTTGGAGAGTTTACATAAAAAACGTTTGATGACTATTGCATGTCCATTGGGATTGAGGTTGAACACCCTGTTCCTCATGTTCACACCGAAAATGGTCTCGCAGAAGCTGCCATTAAAAGACTTCAAATGGCCGCTAGAGCATTGGTTATGCGCAACAATCTCCCTGTTTCTGCTTGGGGCTATGCAATATTGCATGCAGCTGTGCTCATTCGTCTGAGGTCTACTGCCACTCAACCCTTTTCTGCGTCCCAGATGGTTACTGGATATGAGCCTGATGTCTCACACTTACGCATATTTGGGTGTACAGTTTATGTACCAATTACGCCGCCACCCGCCACAGCGCACCAAAATGGGTCCTCAAAGACGATTATCAGCTACTTAGAACCCTTGACAGACGATCTATTTACCGCTAGATTTGTGGATTGTTACTTTGATGAGACAGTCTTCCAGTCGTTAGGGGGAGATAGGAACAATAATGTTCAACAGGAACGATAGGAATTGTCGTGGTTTGTCCCCACTTTGTCTCATCTTGATCCCTTAACCGCACAGTCCGAAATTGAAGTGCAGAGAATTCTCGATCTTCATAACGTAGCAGACTCTATGCCTGATGCGTTTTCTGATATCGCTAAAGTGACAAGATCACATATACCTGCTGCAAACGTGCCTGCAAGGATTGATGTCCCTAAAAATCATGGACATGGTGCCACCCCTAGGGGTATTGGGCATGGCGCCTCCACCACTAATAGTGATGGCAATGGGGCTCAGGCCGGGCTCCCAGCAAGGAAACGTGGGAGGCCCAAAGGTTCGATGGATTCTCGCTTGAGAAAGAAAGCGAGTTTGGCACAGAAAGATCCATTAATCATCGACATAAATAACCCGTCTCATGAAGATATTTCGGATTATGGTTATGTCCAAGAGACATCATTGGGGGATGCTCCAATGTTAGAACCAATTCCAGGGAATAGGGAGATCTCCATGAATTACACAAGTGTACATGAGACGTTGAATCGAGATTCTATTATCCTTGATGATGTGTTTGCATATTCTATTGCTCAAGGAATTATAGAACACAATGATAACGAACCTCGCTCCATTGAGGAATGTCAATGAAGAGCAGACTGTCCTAAATGGAAAGATGCGATCCAGGTTGAATTGAATTCACTAACAAAGAGACAGGTATTTGGGCCTATAACGCTGACACCCCCAAGTATAAAGCCTACTGGCCATAAATGTGTCTTTGTTAGAAAGCGTAATAAGAAAAATGAGGTTGTTAGATACAAAACCCGCCTTGTGGCGCAAGGTTTCTCACAACGCCCTAGAATCGACTACGAGGAGACATATTCTCCTTTAATGGACGTTATAACGTTCCGCTACCTTGTCAGTTTGGTAGTTTCCGAAAAACTTGACATGCAGCTTATGGATGTGGTTACAACATATCTCTATGGGGATCTAGATTCAGAGATATATATGAAGGTTCCAGATGGAATCAATTACCCAAGTCAAGTGGCTCTAAACCACGGAGCGCGTTTTCAATAAGATTGAGACGCTTACTATATGGATTGAAATAATCCGGACGGCTGTGGTATAACCGTCTAAGTGATTACTTGATTGGGAAGGGATATGTCAAAAATGAAATATGCCCATGCGTGTTTATAAAGAGGACAAGTTCCGGATTTGCAATTGTAGCAGTTTATGTCGATGACATGAACCTTATTGGAACTCTAGATGAGTTAAAGGAAACTGCTAAGTACTTGAAATCCAAATTTGAGATGAAAGATCTTGAGAAAACACGGTTTTGCCTCGGACTAGAACTCGATTACCGTAGTGATGGGATTATGATCCATCAGTTAGCATATACTCAAAACTTATTAAGGTGTTTTAATGAAGATAAAGCAAAGCCTGTGAGTACTCCCATGATCGGTCGTAGTTTTGACCCTGAAAAAGATCTGTTTCGTCTAAGGGATGAGGACGAAGACTTATTAGAGGCTGAAGTGTCCTATCTAAGTGCAATAGGCGCATTATTGTACTTAGCTCAATGCACAAGACCGGATATCTCATTTGCAGTGAACTTGTTAGCTCGACACAGTTCTGCGCCAACACGCCACCATTGGATTAGCATAAAGACAATCTTTCGATACTTGAGAGGTACGATTGATATGGGTTTGTTCTATCCCTACAGAGAGAAAAGAAATAACGAAAGTGTGGGATCGGACTCCACAAGGCAAAACGCTGCCTTCCGTGCTCCTCCTCCCTTCCATCAAAATGACAACGATGTTGATACGCTAAAAGTAAGCGCGCAATTTAACCCTATAAAATGTCATCATTAGTATATAGTAAATAGGGATCGTTCTATTCTGGGGATTGAGGGTACACCTGTCATTGTACAACAAATAAAGAATTAAAATAAGTATAAAGTATTATTTACAAAAACAAAACAAACACAAGGGGGTTTTAGGATTATTAAATTAAAAATTAAATAAATAAAATAAAGAAAATGTATAAACATATATACACGAGTGGAACGCAAGGAATAAAGATCAAAACCACAATCATATGCAAGAAATCCAATCACAATTCCTATAGTTGATTTTCTATGTCATGAGAAAGAAGTTGACCATGTGAAACGTTAGAAAGCAAACGATTTCCCATATTTTACTTTCCTTCAATAATTAATCCAAGTGAAAGCACCTAAATCAATCCTATTGAACATGCAATCATAGTCTAGAAAGCTAGCTAATCAAGAACACATTCAACGCATGAAGAACAAAGAAAGGATGTCAACCAAAGTGCACAACCTAGTTATGAATAAGTTCACCTATTTGCAATCCTCCTTAATTGATTTCGACTTTTGTCCAAAGCCTTTACTACTTAAATCTAGCTCCAATTACATGCATATATCCTAAGTTGGCCACCAAAGAACACAAACATGCAAAAGTTTTCTGTAATCCAAAATCAATCAAGCAATCTCACATAAGCAACATATAAATCAACATATAAAAATCACAATTTTATTTCAAAACATATAAATGGGCTTTAAACTTTTCCCTTAACGTTATGTTAACTAGAATTCATAACTCTACGAATCAAACAAAGGAAAACAAAAGAAAGTATGAAATACACCGTGAAAGATGAATGACGAAGCCTTGAGACGAAGAACTTGAATATCCTTGAAAGCAAGTAATCTTTTAGGGACGACACAAGGATGGATGGTGGCTAGGATCTTGATGTATTGCATGACTTCTTCTCCTCCTTGGTTGAGACGCAGAGCTTTTGAAGACTAGAGAATGGAGAGAATTTTTCTGATGTTTCTTTTCAGAGGGAGAGAGGTGTGGTGTGGTGGTGTGGTGGTTTGTTGGTGTGTAAAACTTCTAGAATAGGGGGGTTTATATAGGGGAAGGCAAGGCTTCATGAAATTAATTTCCAAGGAATTTTCTGGTTGCACCACACAGCTCCAACCAATGAATTAATGCCACGTCAGCTCTGCCACGTCACTCAACCAATCAGGATGCTCCAAAATAACTCCATAATCTTTCCAAATATATTATTGCTGATTTTCCCAAGATTTTATCTGATTTTTCTCTTAATTTTCGGCCAAAATACTCTTGAGTGAAAGTAGGAATGAACCTGGACTTGTTTTGGACCTTTTCTCCCTTAAATCTCTCCATGGCTTTATCCTTAACATCCTCCCCTTGATTTTCTCCTGATTTTCACATTAAAATTGTAGATTTTATTCTCTAATTTCAGCCAACATATCTTGAGGGAATTAAGGAACGAATCTGGACTTGTTTTGAGCATTTTCTTGTTGCACAATCCTTTGAAACTCTCCCTTGATATTCTCAATGTAATCTCCTTGATTCTCACATTATCTCCATCATTTCCCATGCAAAAATCAGATTTAATCTCCCATAATACCTCCCATAATATCTTCAAGCCATGTGGTCTCCTAATGCCTTTAGGTTTCCTAGCCTCATCAGGATTCCTGCGTTGATTGGGATTCCTAGTCGGACCAGGAAAACTCCATTTCTTCATTTCAGCTCATTTCTGCATCCTTTCTGCCTTTAAGCTCATTTCTTCTCCATTTATTCGATGTACCTAGAAAATAGAAACTAAATTAAAAATGATTAAGTAAAGAAAATAACTAAGCAAAATATGGGGAAATAACTATTAAAACATCGCATTAAAATGCTCCTATCAGATGTCTTGATGGGTTTTGCTGATGCAGGGTATCTCTCTGACCCTCACAAAGGTCGCTCCCAAACGGGTTATGTATTTACCATAGGAAGCACTGCGATATCTTGGAGGTTTACAAAGCAGACCCTTGTTGCTACTTCCTCAAATCATGCAGAGATTATTGCTCTACATGAAGCTGTGCGAGAATGCATATGGCTAAGGTCTGTAGTTAGACACATTCGAGGAACTTATGGTTTGAAGTCTACCACAGATGAACCTACATGCATTTATGAAGATAATGCAGCTTGTATTGAGCAAATGAAGTTAGGTTTCATCAAGGGCGACAACACCAAGCATATATCGCCTAAGTTCTTTTACAATCAGCAACAACAAACACTTCTAAATATTGAAGTAAATCAAATCTGTTCAGAGGATAATGTAGCGGACTTGTTTATCAAGTCGTTACCTAAATCCACATTCGAGAAACATGTGAAGAGCATCGGATTAAGAAAGTTATCCGAACTCCCATAATTGTAGAAATCAGGGGGAGACCTTGACATCAGGGAGAGGTATGATGTCCACATGTTCGATCTCGAAGAGTGAAGGACGTGTTGTGCTCTTTTTGCCCTTCGACCAGGGTTATTTTTGTCTCACAGAGTTTTTGTTACCTGGCAAGGTTTTTAGTGAGGCAACGATCAAAACGTCATCACTGAGTTTGAGCGGCATAAGGGGGAGTGTGGAAGGATGTCGACTACTCCACATTCACGCTCGTTGTGCTCTTTTTCTCTTTCAACCAAGGTTGTTTTTTCCCACAGGGTTTTTATTACTTGGTAAGGTTTTTGACGAGGCAACTTAGAAGCGCATAACAGAGGCAACACTATTGACATGGAATATCCAAGGGGGAGTGTTGTAAATGATAATGACTATTCATGCAATAGGTATTGCTTAATGTATGCGATTGACAGACTCGTAATGTATGCGATTGACATACTCGTAATGTGCGATTGATTAGTATAGTTATTATGTATTGCCTTTTGTATACATGATGTAACCTATATAAACCTCATGGTGAGATGAATACAATACAATTATCCAATTCTCTACAATAAAATCTGGTTAATGAGCTTACGACAATTGCCTCTTTCAATTTCTGTATGAAAATTCTAGTATAAAAGTTTGATGTCAGGCCCTACGTACATTGATCATTTTGCCACTTCATATATTTCATATCTCACAATTCGCAGAAAAGAAAACAAATGAAGAATGAATTTGTCAAGACTACCATATATCCCCAAATGCTTACAGTTCAGTATAGAAGCAAAAGCGCTAATGTATGTAACATAGTTCAATTCGGTAGATTGTGGATTTATACAAGTGGTTCAGTACTTACATTTAGAGCGTGATTCTGACCAACTTCTCAATGATATATAGTTTCACTGAGAAAAATAACTGGTCAATAAAAATTTCATCATAACAAAATTTTGTCGTTTGGGGAATATATTGATATACAAAATAACTATGTAATTTCATTCCAATGAACACTGTGGTTCCGTGTAGTACATGGACTAATAACATCATCGTCTTTAAGAAATCGACAAGATTCTTATACAACATTCATATGCACCACTTTGTAGATTAATCTGAATTCCAACAAATTCTTACCGTTAAACTTGATCAATGATATGGACGTATTAGTGTGTTTCTATGGTGTTAATTGAATAAGAAAACAAGGAAATAAGAGGGACTGATGGTTCCAGCCGTTCTTTCCTTTCGATCAAGTTTAATAGAGCATCCGTCATGGAGCTTTTTTATTTTCAGGTATGATAGAGAACGTCGATATAGATTACATTTAAGTGTTTAACAGCAAAGGGTATCATTTGGGGCATCACAACTTTGCTTATATGTATTCGTAAAACACGTTAGATTACATGAATATTTAAAACTGACCACAAACTATCATTAATCTAACTGGACCTCCCAAGTTACAAAATTACTACATAATTTACACTTAGGGGAACAGATCGATTGAGTTGAAAAATCTTAATTGCTTGCTTCTTTTGCAGCTATCACTACTCGTCTACTCTACTTCAAAGTCAGCGACAGATATTCATCATGATCAATTGATCATACACAGAGCTCACAAATGCAAAACATGAGCAAATCATTCTCCGCAATCTATTACTTTATAATTTACATTTAGGGGAACAGATCGATTGAGTTGAAACATCTTAATTGCTTGTTTCTTTTGCAACTATCACTACTCTCCTTCAAAGTCAGCAACAGATATTCATCATGATCATACACAGAGCTCACAAGTGCAGAACAAGAGCACTTCTTCTCTGCAATGCCACTGTGATCTGATGCTGATGGAGCACTACATACCCACCCATGCACTTGCAAATATATGCCGCGAGATGAGTATAATATGCAGCCTCTAACAAACTCCGAGAACTGCGAAAAGCAATAATAGACAGTTCAATAAGAGAGACGAAAATTTGAGTTGATGAACAATAATGAAACGAAAAGGAGATCAACTAAATGACTTGCTAACATCAGAAGTTTTGGCGAGAATGAGGGAACCAGAGAGGCGTCAAAATGGAAGATTCGGCACTCGGAAGGCAGTTGACAGTCCCCCCGAAGGCAGGAATCTTCTCCATTTGGCCAATGGACTCCCCAGGAATCTCCTTCAGCATATAAGGAGAAGAACGATTCGGAGGCGACGGAGACAGAACTATCCATTATATTCAAGACCTGACCAGAAACAACACATATGTTAGCGAAGAACAACAGAAACAAGAATGAGCCGAAAGCTAGTAAGAGAAACAAAGCTCAGAGGGGAAAGATGAACACCCAAAGAGAAAGGGTTCTTCGATCTGGATTTCTAATCTTCTCAAATTTTCTCTCGGAATCACTGCGTCTATAGCTAAGCAAGAGCCTCTATGGTTTGCATGAACTGTTGAGCTGGAGTTGCTCACATTTATAGCGGTAATCGACCGGTTGCAGGCTCAGGCTAAGAAAGACCGGAGCTGAATCCGAGGCTGATTTGACTTGGAGAAACGCTCAATTTGGTATAGGGCAGTGCGCTATGCGTGGTTCCTGGTGCAGGTCATATACCTTTCTGGTGCAGGTCATGTACCTTTCTGGTGCTATTCATAACTCACCGGCCGTTTCAAAGTTTTTCCGTTTTTTTTTGTTTTGGAAATTGGACTATCTGGGCAAACTTACTGTCTTGCCCTATACTTTTGCAGAAATCCTTCTCTTCTGTCTTAGATTTTTCTTTTCCCCTCTGAATCTGCTTTCATCAGATAGGAAGATGGATGAAAATTAACGGTTGAATAACTATAAACAAGTGTCCAAATTAATTTCTTCAAATATGACAGTATGTTATGGAAAACTACTAAGAGAGATATAGTTGATTCTACTACGATAGCCAAGGAATAGTACTTGGCATGAACGATCTCAGCAGTGATCTTCCCTATATGTACGTACAGAGGAGTTGTTCCGAGTGTCCCAAAAATGCGCTTTATGGTGATATATTGGTTAGTAACATAACCAGGAAGATATATTCGAAATATTTTGCTTATAGAAAGAAAAAGTGCATTAAGAATTACTATTAAAGAATAAATAATAAAAAAAAATTATGCTGCTTTCAAAGAAGTAAGTTTGTATACATGCACAAGTAAAATGTTTAACCATACCAATTAAAGGAATGGAAATAGTATGGATCTGCCAGTGTTTTGAAAAAAATTGCTTACTACTAATATGATCTTGTCGATCAACATTAAGATTTTGGCATTGAAAGTAAAATCGGTGATGTGAAGTGTCATCTTCAATGCACCCTAATCCAAATATCAATTCAGATTAAAGAATAAATGCACCTACCTATTGCACATTGAAAGAGAAACGAGTTATCTGAACTTCTTTCAAAAAAACGAGCTAACTCACATAGTAGAGAACAACCCTAGTACGCGCCTCTGCGACCTACTCCCTTCCTCAGGGCTGCTTCGCTCGTCTGACTGCGCAGCCATGCCAGCGGGCCCCGGGCCTTGCCGGCGTGCGTTGTGCGTGGTCGGACGGGACTAGTTTTATGGATGCTTCTGGATGAGCGGCGAGGCTGCCAGCGTGAAGGAGAACTGAATCGAGTTGGTGACCAGATCGATCTGATTTGGCTCCGGACTGGTGATGGGATCGGAAGCGTTTGGCTGCTACAAGCGACTGACGGAAACTGATGGTAGGGTGCAATCCGCTACGACCTATAGATTTGGAAGAGGATGTGGCTCAAAAGCAGCTGGGATGGATGCAAGGCTGGTTATGGTGGCGGGTGGACGGATTACAGGATCCGTTTTGGGGCGATCTCGTACTCTGGCTCGATTAGGTCGTTGGCGAGGTGGTCAACAGTGTGCTACGGTGATGGTGACTTCGGTGGATGTCAATGGCGGCAGCGATTTCAATGGCTGCCAGTGGCGGTGGCGATGGAGTTTTTGGGTCGTGGTGCTGGTATCTGATCGTCATCAACGCTTCAAGGCTTGTCCGGGTGGTTTGGGCTATGTCCTTCGGCTGGTCTGTTAGTCATGTGGGTTGGACATCTGGTGTTAGTTTCTTGTCTAGTTTTTAGCCTATCACATGGATTTTAGATCTTTATCTGCTCAATTCTGAGTTTCTCTAGTTGTACACCAATTGAGGTCTCTAGGCGACTAGTTTTACTATTTGGGGGAGTTAGGTTGTGAGGGTTTGGATCCTTGTGGTGTTAGACTCAATAAGTGAGCGTATGTGTTAACAGTGAGGGTCACATGTCCTTTGCTCGGTAGCTTGTGCCATTTATGATTTTGGCATGAGACAACATCTGATGTATGTGCCTTCTGGCTAAAGACAAACGAGTCTTCGATCTGAATCTCTAATCTTCTCATATTCTCCAGCTCTGGCTATCACTGCATGTATAAAGCTAGCTAGCTAAGCAAGATCGAGTTTGCATGAACTGGTTGAGCTGCTCCTGCCCCTTTTTATAGCGTAGTCTGCTAGTGGTACACTTAGGCTTGGAAGACTGGAGCTGAATTCAAGCCTCCTTGGAGAGACACCTAATTTTGTAAAGGGCATTCGCTAAGTGTGATTTCTGGCGTGTTTCCAATTTTTCATTTTTGTTGTCATTGTGGCTATATCGAATCCGCCAAACTTACTTTCTTGCCTTTTCTTTTGCAGATATACTTCTTCTGCCCCTTAATCTGAACCTGATGAAAGAAGAGATGGGAAGATTGATGAAAATTTATACGGTTATGTATTTCCATAAACAAGTGTCCAAATTAATATATATTAATATCTAAGGAAATACATAGTATAGATGGAATCCTCAATTTGACATATCTGGCACTCGGCACTTGAGAACAAGGAAAGTCGTTCATCCTCTAATATGTGCCCGGTTTCTAGGTCTGCTTCATCAGTTATCTCCTCAGTCATTTCCTCCAAACAAAGATGGAGATAGAGACCTCCATGCTCTCAGTGATCGAACTATCCATTACACACACACACACACACATTACTCAAGGCTAGGAAGTAGCTTGAGGGAAAAAAATTTGTATCGACGAAGAAAATAGTCTACAATCTAGATCTCTAAGCTTCTCAAATTCTCTTTCGATATCATTGAATGTATAACTAAGTAAGAGGTTGTATGATTTGCATACTGGTTGAGCAGATCCTGCTCACATTTATAGCCGTAGTTGGCCAGTGGTAGGCTTAGGCTTTGAGAGCTCTAGCTGAACCCAAGCCTAATGAAGCTTAGAGTAATGTGCAATTTGGTGAAGAGTAGTACGTTGATGTGGTTTCTGGTGCAGTTACATATGGAAGCAAAAACAGAAGAAAGCGAAACGATGAATTACATCATAACTTACCATTTCACGTTTTTCGTTTTGCTTTATATGCAACATTTAAAAAGATTTGGACTATCTAGGCGGATTTACCTCCTTAACCTTCTTTTTGTAGAGAATCCTTCTTTTCTTTAAGATTTTTTTTCCCCTTATCGAAACCTGAATTCTTTCATCCCATTAAGGTTCAAGGAAACAACCATGTTGATGGAACTTATACTTAGGGCTGCCACTTGGTTTGGTAATTACCAAACCGACCAAATACCAACCGATGTTTTAGGTTTGATAAACCGACTTTTTGGTAACCGAGACCGATAAAACCGAAATCGAAAATTACCGAAAAAGTTGGTTTGGTTTTGGTAAATATCGAATCTACCGATTATCTAAATATTAGATTTATATACTACAATTTTCAATACACATACATGTATATTAAGAAATAATATTAAGAAATAAACATAAAAACTTTTATAATAGTATGAACATTACTACATATACTACATTAATAGTACATGTATTTTAAGTAACCTAGTCAAAGATGGTTAAATAACCTAGTTTTATTGAAAATTGCTAGAACTTGATGTCATATATACAAAAGAAAGCTATAATTAGTAGATGAATACAACGTTTATGACTGTAAAATTCAAAAACCTAGTTTTGTTCATTCTAATTTATATTATAAAGAATTAGTTATTCTAAAGCTGGTAATACCGAAAACCGAAATACCGAATTTGGTAGATATAATTAAAAACCGAAAATTTTGGTTTTGAAGTTGGTAATACATATAACCGATTTGAACCGACCGAGTGACAGCTCTACTTATACTACTAGAGAGATGAGGATAAATCTTTATAAGTTCCTAACTGTTGTAAATATTATTTCTTATGTGGCTATCCACGTTATTAGTTAGGGACCTATATATAATATCTCAATAGTTTAAACATTTATCATGTAAACCCTACCTCTATATAAGGGAGGCCTCTAAAACTGAATAATACACTTCTCTATTTTCCCCTCATCTCTCTTTATACATTCCTTACTCTCTACAACGTAAGTCAATATTTTATAACACTAACCACAGTACGTTAGGAAGTGTATATTTTGAGAAGATGGAAAGAATCTTATTCATTGCCACAAAAAGATCACAAAATAAGCACTAATTAAATAAGGGTGGGTATATTCAGATCTTCACATTTGCTATTTACACCTCAAAAACTTTGTCATCAAATTTCCATTTTTGCCATCTTTCTCTCTTACTCTCTTACTTTCTTATTTGAGTCATCAAGTTAATTCCGACTGGGCTAAAAGCCTAAAATCAACCCTCGTCTTTTCGAGATATATAGAACCTACAGTCCACCATTATCTAGTCTAAGGTATATGATAGAACAGAAATAATATTAACTAGTTAGTAGTTACTTTCTGAGAATGATGAGGTAGTTGCACGTTAATGGGTATACAAATGATGAGGGACTCATTGCAAGTCATGTAATTGGACAGTGTCTTTTGTTCAGAAAAGTTTTTTTTTTTTTTTTGGCAAGTAGAAACCTTACAAACAACAAACAGAAGGAACACAAACTAACTAGAAACCTAGAAACTTCCAGCTATGGAGGAAGGGGGTCTCCATCAAACAAGAGAATATTCATAAGGGAGGGAGGTGGCTGTTGAATCCAATTAGCCAGACACATCCTCCGACGAGCCAATGAAGCAACATGATCTACAACTGCATTGAACTTTCTGCTGGTCCAGAATCAACTGACATTTGGGTTCTCACGAGCAAAGAGACGAAGACCCGAAACTAGTGGTTGGGCAAGCCATTCCACTAGGAGTTAGTGACGAGGAATTGCTTAGAATAGAAGGAGGGAGTCTGATTCAATTATGATTGGAGCTGTTGAAGGTATATTTTCACACAAAGAGCAAGCCAAGGAAAGAGCCAAAGCTTCCGTCACCGTAGAGGAAGGGGCTGAAGCTTGACTAGTAATTCCATCAATTAACCTTCCGAGTTGTGAACTAGTGCTGCCAAGCCACATTGAAATGTACTTGGAATCCATGATGCGTCTACATTTATCTTGAATCCATTGAGAGGAGGGGGAATCCAATGTGGTGACTTAAGGACTGGAGTATAGCTCACCTGGTTTACGAAGTTTCTTGGTTGAAGTTGCAAACTCAGAGCGAGAGTTAGTAGCTTTGGTAATGACTTCAGTAGGAGAAGGTCAGTGATGATTGAAAACACAATAGCATCGATGTTTCCAGATTTCCCAAATGATGAAGCTGATGATAGTGCCAAGTTCCTTACCATTAGAGTTCAGGAGGAACCATGAGTAACAGTAAGCTGCTCTATCCATCAATCGAAGGAAGTGATGGTGGCTGGAGCAATTTTGTAGCCAAGGGGGTGGCCAAACCAGACTACTATAGTCCAAAAGCAAGTAAAGATCACATGTTCAATGGTCTCAGGGGCAGAAAAACAAAGAGGCAGGTTGGTGAGGTAGAAAGACGATGGTAAAGCAGATTTGCTTTGGTTGCCAGGGAATTGGAACACGCTCTTCATAAGAAATTTCTGATTTTTGGAAAAGTATTTAAATGCCAAATCTAATTCCAAACCTTCGAAGAAATCTGATGGGAAGAGTGAGGAGGTTGGTGAAGGGGTGGTTGTAGTAATCTTTGAAGATGATAGGCTGAACTGTAAATAACCATATACATGCTCACAACATATGCACACAATCATAAAAGGGTTTAAGGCTTACCTTCAGCAATCACTGGCATGTATTCCATCTTATGCTGCAACCACGAACACTGAATATGGCCTTCTGTTACTTACCAACTTGCTTCTCAATGGACAGAACAATATGCAAAACGTCGGTAGTAATCAGGGACCAATTCATCTGTATATATAGGTGACTCAAACCTCAAGAAGCTTCCCATTAAAGCTATCCATATCGGTTTAGGTTTCCTAGTTAGATTCTTATTGTAACACTTCATTGTAGTCTTTCTTGCAGACTAAGAATAGGATTACTTACCTTAATGAATAGATACACTGCTTCATTAAGTTACAAGTATTGATTTACTGTTTGTATCCATGTTAAACTAGGATTGATATTAAGCTAATCATCAATTACTTTATGATGATATGTGTTATGTCCATATTTGATCTTACATGAACGAACAGAGAGCACATCACTCACAAAAAGGAACAGAAATGGGGATAAGGGGTCTCCCTGGCGTAATCCACGTGTAGGAATGAAAGCTGCAATAGGTTTTCCATTTACCATTATTGAAAGAGATACTGACCTCACACAATTCATGATCAGAGTGATCCAGTGTTGAGAGAATCTCATCTTTTGGAGAACAGCTTCGAGGAAGTCCTATTCAAGGCGATCGTAAGCCTTATTCATGTCGATCAGCTTGATTCTCACTTCATAATCTGATCCTGATCGAAGGAGTTTGAGATGGTGATATACTTCAGGGGCAACAACAACATTGTCCTGTATTTGTCTGCCAGAAACAAAGGCATATTGTTATATCCTCTGATATGATATCTACCATGAGAGTTTTCAGAATATTAGTAAGGACTTTGGCGAGAATCTTGTAAGAGAAATTGTACAAACCAATTGGTCTAAATTGGGAAGGGGTGGGAGCTGGAATCTTTGGAATTAGCACAAGGTGAGTTTTACTGATGGAATGCAAGCTTTCAACATGATTTTGTTGATGATGTCCCAGTAGCTTTGATAGAAAATTTCTGAGTATCCATCGAGGCTAGGGGCCTTCAAAGCTCCTAATGGAAAGCTGCATCATGTATTTCATCAATAGTAACATTGGCAAGCAGGGAATTGTTCATCTCAGGTGTAATAATAGGGTCAACAAGGTTGAGGACATTTGCTCAATCTCTAGTGCCATCAGTGGCATATATTTGTTTGAAATATTGGGTAATTGAAGTAGAAATATCATTTTCAGAATGCAACCACTACCCATTTTCATGCTTGATCTTGAGAATCTTGTTATGTTGTCTTCTTTGAATGGTTGCCTGATGGAAAAAATGTGAATTTCTGTCACCAAGGTTTAACCACTCAACACGTGATCTCTTGTGCCAAAACAACTTATCTAACCCTTATAGGTGATCAATTTGGGAAGTTATATGTTGGACTCTGTGATAATCAATTGGATCCGGGCCAGCAAGGAGAGCTTCCATCTCAGTTGTCAGATCATTCACCTTTTCTCTTGAATTAGGAAAGATTGATTTATTCCATTTTTTCAGCGCCTTCTTCCCGGCATGCAAATTTTGGCTCCATTGATTCATTGATGCCCGATTCAGAGAGTGGCTCCAAGTTTTCTTTATTACAGACTGACATTCCTCATGAGTAGTCCAAGTATGTTCAAACCTGAATGGAGGAGGACCTGTTGGAGAGGAAAGATCCCACATTGAAAAAGTGACAAATAAAATATAACTTATAAGTGGGTGGATCTCACCCAATTGTACCGAGGCCTTTTGTGATTAAAACCCAACACCTATCGGGTGGTTAAGTTGGGACAATATCGGTACAATGGTGGGCCACGGGCCACGCTTGTCGCTGTTTAACAGGACCTTTAATCTCAGTTGGCTTGGTATCAAGTAAAATGGGACGGTGATCAGAACCAAGCTTTGGAAGATTGAATTTGAGAGTTAGGTTGTGCAGCACACCAGTGCACATTACCTGAGCATCTATCCGGCCTTTCCTTGATGTAGATATGATTGTGTCTGACACTAAACCAAGTGTCCAAGTATACATTGGACCTTGGAAGTGAAGGTCCCGAAGTTCATAAAGGGAAGGAAGTTCCGGGACAGATTCAGTCTCCATTGAAGGGGAGGATATCCGCCGCATTTTTCGTTTGCATTCAAGACTTCATTGAAGTCCCCTAAACAGAGCGAAGGGATTGACTGAGGTTTAAACCGGCGAAGTATAGAGTACCAGAAAGATGATTTTTCATTAATGTGAGGATTACCATACAACCAAGTTATTTTACACTGGAAATCCTCATAAACAAAAGAAACTGCTGTATCAACTATCAACAAAGTTCTTACTACTATGAAGGACATCAACATACACCAAGTCCTTCCGCAAAAGGACAAGACCACCAAAACTTGAGCTCAATTAACTTGCCATTTGGATATGATATCTTCCTGTTGTTTGGTTTCCATGAGGAAGATAATATTAGATGTTTTGAGTCTCGCAATAGAGATCGAAATTGCAATTTAGAAACTTAACATTAGACGAAGTTTTCTCACAAATTTTATAGATACTGATATTCCTGAACAATGCTTTTGTTCTTTGCCTTTCCATTTTAGTAAGTATCTATAACATATTATTAGCCTGATAGCTGTTATGAATTTCATAGACATCACGCTTGTCACAATGCTGAATTAGACGGTCTTTAGGGCTTCTCAAGATTAAATGAATAAATTTGATTGATTCCTACTGCAGATAGCCCACTGGAAGATAAAGATCATTTCATTTGAGAATCTTCGATCGTGGATAAGTTATTCCAATCAGATATGGTCTCACTAGCTAACTATTGTATTAGGTCAACAATAATTTTGGATGCGGTTATTACCACCCTACCATTTATTTGTCTTACTGTATTGGCTCATTACACCCTATGATTATATTGACCAACCCATTTCAATGTATTAAAATTTGCTCCATTATTTCATTACAAAAAACAATTATTAATATTTATTAATTGAAACAAAACACAGAGTGCCCATATACATGCACACTTTGATACGCAAAGTAGTTGAATTAGAGGTGGCAAACGGGCCGCTAAGCACGAGCACGGCATGAGCACGGCAAGGCCCGAGCACGACTTATTGTGGGCTGGCCTGTTTCAAACACAAAATTTTATTTTGTTTCTAAAAATATTAAAAACTTATAATGATAAGATTTGAATATTAGAATTTTTTTTTCAAAATCTCATAAGAATTCCACCAATTCTATTTCATTAATGTTGTCAAATAGTGAAATAAAATATTATATCCTTATTTTGACATAAGTATTTTTTTATAAATATTAAATATATGTTTATTAATAAAGACTAATCTCACAAAAATACAACTATAGAATGAAAAAAAAATGATACTAAATCTTCATTTTATTAATAAAGATTAATCTCACAATAATATACTAAAAAACAATATATTTTTGAGTTATTCTTTTTTTCTTTTTTTCTTTCTTATAGTAGAATATAAAAAACTATTAGAAAACTAATCTTAAAAAGCTACGATGAAAAAAAAGGTCATAAAACTTTATTTATTTTAATTTTCTAGATAGTTAAATAAAATTAATTTTTATTTACTCTAATTAAAATTTTAAAATCGTACTTTATAATGGGTAGACCACGAGTAAAGCCCGACACGATATAAGCTTTGGTCATGGGTCGGACCGGATTTAATGTTTAAGTAAATGGGCAAGCACGAGCCTGATACGATAATAAATGGGCCGGCCTGAGTACGGTACGAAGTACTACTAGTCCCGCTTAAAATGGATCTGACTGGGCCCGTTTGCCACCTCTAAGTTGAATAGTTTGTTTATAAATAGGTAAAGATATTCCTAAAATAATTTGTCATTGCTCTGGACATCAAAGCTGTTTAGAATTAATTTATTCAATCAATTCACACTGAGAACCAAAAACGTAATTAGTTAATTAATTCGCATGAACATAGAACTCATATTACTAGATGCTCAAAGATAATATATGAATTTTTAATAATTGACACCCATAGAGACTCTGACCGGTCTTCAATATGTGTACGCTTCTCAGACATCTATCAACTTAAACTAAGGATTAAATAAACAAAGATGAGTCCGAGCTTTGGTCATGTACGTTTAGATCCAAATGTAGAGCATTCCTTTAATTAGCCTGATGACTGTAGGAAACGGACCCATAATTTGATTGTTTCATTTCCAATTTTGTTTTGGCCTTGTGTTTTACGATAACAATAGTAGATGGTATGCTAGAAAGATTTCGATATTTCTTTCTACCATATCATCGTTGTACCTACATGCGCCAGAACGAGCATAATTAGCTATAATGAGCCACGCTCATTGTACCGACAGAGGTACCGACTCCCGCCAAGGGGATGACCTGCGAAGGCATGACCAGGCAGGCTACCGCTTCAGCCCTGGACCGCCCCCAGATCACCGCTGACGCGCCGCGTCAAGATAGCATCAGAAGCTCCAGACGCTGGGAATCGAAGCACATCAGTCCCACATCGGAAACAAGAAGAAGATCAACCTCTTCCTCAACTATAAAAGGTTCTCTCCTCTCTCCTCATTAATTACGCAATTACTACTCATTTATTGTTATGTTGCGCATATACAGTGACTGACTTAGGCATCGGAGAAGTGAAGACCGCCCAACGCGGTCTCCCTCTGACACCCTGTCTATCGTGTTGCAGCAAACAGGAATCACCTAATCCTAGGAGTAGCGGTCCGCCCATCGGACCCGCATTAAGCAAGGAATCGGTTACCGCTGGACTTGAGCATCAACATTGGCGCCGTCTGTGGGAAGCCTTGAACAAAAGGTCATCCCACCACAATCACCATGACTAAAGACAGCGGGGGGAACGCTGAAGAACAGGCAGATCAATCCGCCATTCCTCAACCCACCAACCCAGCGGTAGGCATCAACCGCGCGTTATTCACCACCCAGGTCAACCCCGGCGGTGAGACAAACCCAAGCAGCAGCCGACTGCCAGGCCAAGACCTCGCCTCCCTATATGAGCTGGCACTGGCGGATCTTCACAAGGCGAACAGAGAACGCGAACAAGAGCGCAAGGAAAAGGCCGAGGCCCAAAGGCAGGTGGCCACGCTTGTGTCCCGCTTCGACGAGCTAAAGAAAACGCTGGAGGCAACCGCCAACCCAGCACAAAGTGAGCAGTCACGAAGCACCAGGCATAGCCGACCCGGCACGGGAGCATTGGTACCAGCACCGGTCGTACACATGCAGGTCCCGCTGCACCCACCAGAGCTAGCGGGAATGGGACCACCCCCTGCACCCCAGCTAATGTTGGAACAGGAGGCGGAGTCATCACTGCACACCCACCGCTCGAGACCTCGGGCGAGAACAGAGGGAAACCCACCCGCTCCCAGGCGAGGATCAGTTCAGCGGAGTACCCGACCAGACCCTGCCGGCGATGCAACCGCTCAAATACTGGAAAGGATGCAGCAGTTGGAACAACGGTTAATCCGGGTGGAATCAGGCACCCCGACACCAGCTTCAAACCCACTTTTCGCGTCCAGGCCAGGACCATTTACCGCTGGAATTTTGCTGGCCGTCAGACCGGCGTATGCAAAGACCCCTAAAATGTCACATTACAGCGGTAAGGCTGATCCCTTCGTCCATATGGACACCTTCAAGAAAGTCACCAACAACAAGGGATTCGATGACGCCACCCTGTGCCACTTGTTCAGCGAAACGCTAGACAATGAGGCAATGAATTGGTTCTTCGAATGCCCGCCGGGATCCATTGACTCATTCCAGGCATTGTCGCACGCTTTCCTTTCCCGGTTCATCCTATTGTCCGCCGGGCACCACAACACAAGTCAACTATTCAACGTCAAGCAGGGTATGGAGGAGACACTGAAGGCATTCGTCACAAGGTGGCGAGCGGCAGCATCTCAGTGTCGTGATCTCGATAAAACAATGGCTTCGGCGGCTTTTAAGCAGGGACTCCTCAAAGGGCCATTTCTCTATCACCTCAACTACAATCATCCAAATGCAGTATACGACCACCTCATGAGTGAGGCGGTCATTCATGCCCAAGCAGAATTCATCACATATGGAGAAACCCTACCGCCACCAGCAGCACTAGCAAAGTCGGCACAACCCTCCTCCAGTCAGCAGGGGACCGCTAACAAAACCTCCACGCCGCCAACTGACAAGAAGAGGGAGTGGCAGCAAGGTCAGTACCAAAACAAGCGGCAAAAGGACCAACACTACAGGGGAAACTGCCCATCCCACGGGGACAACCGCAACAAGCATACAGAGTCTTCCCAGCGGTATGATGTATTTACAGTCCTCACGGCTTCGCATGAAGAAATATACAATCAGTGCAAGGATCAGATCCCACCGCCGCCCCCGGGAAAATACCCAAAAACGGGAAAGCCAAGAAACACTGGCAGGTGGTGCAAGTACCACGAGGATAGCGGTCATAATACCAACAGCTGCAACGCCCTCAAAACGGCCATTGAAACCTTGTATCGTGACGGCAAACTTGAGCAGTTCAAGGTGCGTCAATCGCCACCTGTGATCGCCGACGTTGAGCCCATGGGCCGCATCAACACAATCGACGGTGGTGCTCCAATCACCAACATGTCTCACAGAGCTAGAAAGCGTTATGCGCGAGCTAATCACCCAAAGGAAGTCTGCAACATCAGCTACGAAAGGTCCGCTAAACTCCCAAGGTCTGGTTGGGAGCCTATTACCTTCTCAGAGGAGGAGGAACGCGGAGTACATCTGCCCCACGACGACCCTTTCTTGATCGACGCTATCATCGGCAAAATGTCGGTGGGAAGAATCCTGGTTGATAGCGGCTCCGCCGTCAACGTTATATTCAGTAATTGTTACAACGACCTTAAGCGGAACAGAAAATTGCTCCAAGATCATGAACCACTGCTCAGCTTCTTCGGTGACGTCATACAACCGCTGGGCTCTGACTATATGCGGCTAGTTATCGGTACTAGTCCATGTATGGCTGAAATACATACGGAGTTCATAGTTGTCGATTGTTTCAGCTCATACAACGCCATCATTGGTCGGCCAGCGCTCAACAAACTCAAGTGTATCATCGCCGGGTATATGCTGCTCATGAAGTTCCCCACACCCAACGGCACAGGCTGTGTCAGGGGAAGTCAACAGTTGGCACGTGAGTGTTATTCTACTACTATCGCACAATCAACCCGCCGCCATGAGATCTTGGCGGTAGGCAGTCAGACATCGCCACCAAACATTTTTGAGGACCCCAGGGAAGACGAAAAGAAGTACGTAACGAAGGAGCCGGTCAACCCAGAAACATCACTGAGGGTTGTCAGCATCTCGGACGAGCACCCTGAGCGGACAGTCCGCATAGGCGCTCAATTAGACCCAGAGCTGGCGGCGGAGCTCACTCAGTTCCTACGTGACAACGCTACGGTCTTTGCCTGGTCGTATGCAGACATGCCAGGCATCTCCCCTGAGATCATCACACACAAGTTAAGCATCAAGCCATCCTTCTATCCTATCAAACAAAAACGCAAAGCCTTCGACGAAGAGAAGTACCGTGCTATAAGAGAGGAGGTTGCCAAGCTCCAGGGCATCGGGTTCATCCGCCAGGTCATCTATTCCCGGTGGATTTCCAACCTGGTTATGGTAAAAAAGGCTAGCGGCAGGTGGAGAATGTGCGTCGACTTCAAAAACCTTAACAAGGCATACCTGAAAGACAGCTTCCCACTACCCCGCATCAATCAGCTCGTCGATGCAACCGCCGGACACGAGCTTCTCAGCATGATGGATGCTTTCTCCGGCTATAACCAGATCAGGATGCATCCTGACGACCAGGAATGCACCACCTTCACCACCGACAAAGGCCTGTATTGTTACAATGTGATGCCTTTCGGTTTGAAGAATGCAGGGGCAACTTATCAACGGCTAATGAACGCCATGTTTGCGGAACATCTGGGCAAGATAATCGAGGTCTACGTAGACGACATGTTGGTCAAGAGTATAAAGGCCAGCGGACATGTGGCAAACCTGAAAATCATAATAACCATCCTCTTGGCCTACGGCATGCGCCTCAACCCGGAGAAATGTTTCTTTGGCGTCACGACCAGCAAATTTCTGGGGTATATTGTCAGTGAGAGGGGCATCGAGGCCAACCCTGACAAGGTACAGGCCATGCTCAACCTGAAGGACCCGGAATGGAAGGTGCACGTCCAATGCCTCCAGGGCAAGCTAACCGCCCTGTCTCGATTCATCTCCAGACTGACCGACAGGTGCGCCCCATTTTTCAAAGTCCTTAAAACAACCCACAAGAAGGTCATCGATTGGAACCCAGAGTGCCAGGCGGCGTTCCAAGGCCTAAAAGAGTACCTGGCGGTAGTTCCACTCCTCTCCATTCATGTCCAGGGAGAAACATTGTACATTTATCTAGCGGTGTCTCAGTCAGCGGTGAGTTGCGCTATCGTCCGGCGGGAGGGCCAGGACGAGCTCCCAGTTTTCTATGCCGATAGGGGCATGAACGGAGCAAGAACACTGTATCCTCCGTTGGAGCAGCTTGCTCTCGCACTCATCGTGGCCGCCAGACGCCTCCGCCAGTACTTCCAAGCCCATACAATCCATGTGTTAACCAGTCAACCACTGAGACAAGTAATGCAGAACCCTGAACATTCGGGGCGCCTCAGCAAGTGGGCCATTGAACTTAGCGAGTTTGACATAGATTACAAACCACGAACCGCCATGAAAGGCTAGGCGGTTGCGGACTTCATCGCTGAGCTCACCGAGCGTCAGCCTGAAACCAAGATCGATGTACCGCCCGGAACGGAAATAGTTACAGCTGAGGAGCAGGCTCCCCAAAAATCAGACTGGAACCTACACGTAGACGGTTCAGCTTGCTCCAAGGCCAGCGGCGCTGGAATCATCCTAACAGGACCAGGAGGGCTTAGCGTCGAATATGCGTTGAAATTCAACTTCAAAGCTTCGAACAACATGGTGGAATATGAGGCACTCATTGCCGGCCTACTCCTCACCATTGATTCAGGGGCCGACAGTGTCAACATCTTCAGCGACTCTCAACTGGTCGTCAACCAGGTCAACGACAGCTTTCAGGCCAAGGATTAGCAGTTAGCGGCATACTTAGGGTACGCCAAGACGTTGCTCAAGAAATTCAAGTTCCACACCATCACACAAATCCCCAGGGAAAAGAACGCCAAGGCCGATTCACTGGCAAGACTGGCAACCGCCCAACCACACCAGAGCCCAACGGATACAAGGGTCGAGTCTCTAGACAGGCCAAGCATCACAAAAACCCTGGCGGAGATCTTTAACGTCGAGGCCAACCCTAGTTGGATGGACGAGATTATCCAATACAAGCGCAACGGGACGTTGCCAGAGGACAAGATCAAGGCGCGACAGCTCCAGCGGAGAGCAACCCGTTACAACATGCAGAGCGGCAAACTTTACCGCCAGGGATTCACTCACCCCAACCTCCGCTGCCTAACCCCAAAGGAGGGAAAGGTCGTGCTGGCAACAATACATGGCGGGGAATGCGGAAATCATTCAGGCGCCAGATCCTTGGCTAATCGCACAATGCGACAAGGCTACTTTTGGCCTACGCTTGGTAATGACGCCCGGCGGATATCAAGATCTTGTCACAAATGCCAACAATATGCTGATCTTCCACACGCTCCGGCGGGACCTCTATCGGTTATCGTCAGCCCCTGGATTCACTCAACGTGGGGCCTGGACTTGATGGAAAAATTCCAAACCGCCAAAGGTCAATTCAAATACATCATTGTCGCCATCGACTACAGCAGCAAATGGATAGAAGCAGAACCCCTGACGGCAATAACTACCGCCAAGGTAATCCACTTCCTCTGGAAGAACATCTACTGCCGCTACGGTGTCCCGCATGTAATCATCACAGACAATGGCACACAGTTCAACAATAAGGAACTCATCTCTTTCACCGCCAATCTGGGCACCAAGATGCGTTTCGCATCAGTCGCCCATCCCCAAACCAACGGCTAGGTCGAAGCGGCAAACAAGATAATTAAGAAACTCTTACAGAAGCGGCTCGATGAGGCAAAGGGTTTGTGGGCGGAGAAACTCCCGGAGGTTCTATGGGCCATCAGAACAACCCCAACTTCCGCCACAGGTGAAACCCCCTTTTGTATGATGTTCGGGACTGAAGCTGTCCTGCCTATCGAGGTAACCCAACCTACCGCTAGGGTCGAAGGCTACTGCCCTGAGACCAACAGCGACGGCGTTAACCTCGACAGGGATTTACTAGAGGAAAAGCGAGACGCAGCCCATTTGCGCAATCTCCAGAATAAGCGGCTGGTATCACGTTTCTACAACGCCAGGGTTAAAGCCCGCAACCTCCAACTGGGGGACTGGGTAATGAAAATAGTCATACCACCGCCAACAAAACTCCCCCCAACTTGGGAAGGTCTATACAAAATTGTAGAGGTCGTTAGCCCAGGCACCTTCTACTTAATGGACAAGGATGGCGTCACAACGAACCACCCTTGGAATACCGAACACCTTCGGTATTACTACAAATAGCCAGACCGCTACCCAAGAGCATCTTGACTTAGCTAAATTTTTGTTCAATATTTAGCTAAGGGAAGCTACCCAACGGGTACGACCCCGCTTTTGTAAACGCTGTTCAGACAGCTATCAATGAAACGAGGAATTATTCAAACCATTGTTACCAAGTCTAGCACAGAGGGCAACTGGCAACGCCAGTCAGCGGACTACGTCGGCTACATTGTGCACTTGGACCAATTTTAATTCCTTTAATGTTTCATTCATGACCAAAAGCAAGTATCAAGACCTCTAACGGTGCACACATTATCACAAACAAAAAGAAATAGTATAGGAATTTGGGTGCCAAAAATTTTCATTTATATCCCAAACTGAATTACATCATTTATGCCTCAGCGGCTACAAAAATTTCCTACTCCTATTCAGGGGTTGGCGGGGTAAGCGGGGTTGGCAGGGTTGGCAAGATCGGCCCCGCTACCTTCGGCATTTCCACCGGCGGCCTGCGGCGGATGGGAGCGGCTCGTCTGGTCCGACCCTCGGGCTGTGGGACTGGGAGTCTCTATTGTGCCATCCGCCCGGGTGTGGCCAGCCAAGAACCCAGCACGGGACACCTCGAACTGCGTAGGCGTCCGCTGAGAGTCGCCTTCTGCAAGCTCGCCACTCTCCCCGCTACCCGAATAGACTCCAACACGACCAGGGGCAGCAGGAGGAGCGGTACTTGTTGTCGGCGGAGCTCCCTTGGTTGCCTGCGCGACCGGCATTGACGCTTTCACCCAGTCGATGGCGCCCTTCTGCTGCAACATCTCCACATTGGCCAGGGCACCGGCCTTCACTACTTCGGTCAGCGCCTTCTTGTACTCCGCTGACTGCTTGTATGATTCAACAGCAGCGGCTGCAGCACGGCTCCCCTCAGCCTCCAGGCGAGCGACTTCACCCTCTAGCCGTTGGACCTCAGCTTGTTTGACGGCGGACTCCCGCTGAAGGATCTCAACCTTCTTATCCTTAGCGTCCACCCGATCCCGCAGCAGGGACATGTCTTGCTCCAACTTGGTGACATGTTCGTTCCGCTCCAGGTGCCGCTCAATGGCAACGTTGAGCTTGCCACGGGCGTCTGCCGCATCGCAGTCGGCCTTCGTCAGGCGTCGCTCGACGTCAGCCAACTGCTCCCGGGTCTTGCCCAAGTCCCTCTGTAGCCTCGCCACTTCCTCCCTCAGCTCCCGCTCAACCAGGGGCTGCTTGGACGCCGCCTGGAACATCTCATGGAGCCCAACGGCGACGTGCCCAAAGGCTGTGCTAAAGGGCGACTCGCTGAAGGCGGTCGACCGAACAAACCCTTCCAAGCCACCGAACCCAGCCGCTCGCAAAGGTGATACAGGAACTCCCGTTCACAGTCGTTGAGGAACTCGGCGTAAGCGGCAAAAGAATCCAAGCCGCTCGTACCCGCTACTGTAGCCACGTCAGCGGGAGCCTCGGGCGGAGCCTGCCTTGACTTCTTCGGCTGCTCGCGGGCCCCGGTGACCTCCACCTCCTCCTCTTCCCCGCCGGAGTCGGGT
>LYNE01000050.1:217679-228018 GCA_001662545.1 Rosa x damascena
TGATATTATTAAGATCAATATCCGGCAGACTATCAATGACTAGAGTCTAACTGTACTTACAATAAGATAGCCGGCAAGAAAATCCGGAAACCCTATTCTAAGTAAAACAGACTCATTACAAGTCGATGATAAGCTCGCTAAAATTAGCGAACTTATAAACAAAGAAGTTCCGTGTCTTCTAGGGCAAAATCATTGACTAGCATCCCCATTGGTCAGACGCGCAATTGCGGTACCAACAGAAAGTCACTTCCACACTGTTAAAACTTTTAAAAATAAACTAGCGTTTTGAGAGAGTATTACAACCCAACCCGACTAAATTAAACAATATAATTACTAATCAGACAAGAAGAACTCAGCAATTGCTGTGTCAAAATGCAGATTAGGGCAGGAAAGAGATCTAACAATCACATCTGGGTTCTAATCTTTTTTTTTTCCTTTCAATTGGGAAGAGGGGTAAAATAGAGTTTTAAATTTTGAATTAAATTCTGCTTACTATCCTTTATCATTAAGGTTTCATCAATTCAGTCCCTCAGCTTCAAATTTTATCAGAACAGTCTCTGCACTCTCATTTCTCACTCAATAGGTGTGTTTGCTCAAATTTTGGTGTTAACTCACCCAAAAGTCCCCTTGTCATATCAGCAAGTTAACACCAAAATTTGACTGAGTATTGACGGAATTGACCTATTGGGTGAGAAATAAGAGTGCAAGGACTTTTCTGATGAAATTAAAAGCCGATGGATTAAACTGATGAAACCCTAAAAGTACAGGGTAGTAAGCAGAATTTAGTCTTAAAGTTTTATAAAAATAAGGGGGTGTATTAAAGAATTAAAGCATTTTTAGCAGACTCTCTATTTTAGCTCCTTATATATTTTGGAGAGCACGTTTAGCTTTTTATCTATTTTAGCAGCTGTACCAGACTCCTAACTGGTTCTCCATTATAACTTTTAGCTATCTCGCTTTTAAATATAAAGAGCGAGATGAGGTTCTCTATAATTTAAAATATTTATTTTAAGTTATTTTATATAATTTATAAATACATTTAAACTATTTAATCTTCATTTATAAAATTAATATAAATTCAAAACTAGCTAATTTTTTTTTTTGAATCAAGGAAATTTCATTCAAAGGGGAAAGATAGAATTATCCCAAATGTTTACAATCAAAGTTTAATGCCTCCAGAATGAAGGCTGGGGGTCGCACAGACCAAATATAACAATTACTAGCTTCATAGGCTGAGTTAGCCAAACAATGAGCTACTCGATTACACCCACGTAAAGTATGCTGTACAACAATATCAGGTCTTTGATGCAGCCTCCAACGGATATCATCAATGATGCCCTCGTCATTTACATGAGTAAAATGGGCGTCCGTAATACTAGAGACAACCTCCAGGCATTCTGTTTCAATGATGACATTGCTGATCTCACTACAAGAAATTTAGGCTAACACAACGAAGTGATCTGCAAGGAGTTGACAATTCGTTGCATTTGGTTAGATTATACAAAGAATTATACAAGTCCTTGCTTTAGTTTGAAGGATATGCAAGGAATACATGAAGTCTTTGCATTTGGGTAAACTAATAAACTTTTCATTTCCTTGCAATGACTGGGTGGGATTTTTGGCGCTTATTTCCTTTTCTTTTTCTTCCTTCTCCATCTTTGACTTCCCCATCTCTCCTCTATGTCGCTCTCACTCTCAAAAACCCAGATCGAAAAACACACCAAATTCTAAACAACCAAATCTGAATCGGACTTCCGCCATCCATCTTTGGCATCTGTTTCATCATCCTTCTCTCTTAGCCTCACATCCTGCTTCATTTCCTTTGAAATCCAATCTAGCTAGGTCCAAAATCCCAAATACCCAAATCAAAATCCCTAACACGTCAACCCCAAAAAGTTCAGGCCTGATGGATTTTCCTTTCTCAAGCCCTGGGTCATCCCGAAAGGTGAGAATTCCTCTCTGATTTAGTGTAGCATACAGATTACCGGTAAAACCATATCGCGTATCTTTCCCCCTGAAACTTAGAAAGACATCGTATTTCCATTGACGACGAGAAGAGGTTGACGCCATCTATGTCCTAATCGGAATTGAATCAGAGTCGCCTGTTGTGTTGTTGACGGAAATACTCTGTGTTTCTAGTCAATGCCCAGAGTCAATCTCACATGCCTCTTGACTTCTTGCTTAGCAATCAGTTTTTTGTCGCACTCGATTTCTACTTAGCACTCGATTTCTTGTCGCTAGTTTGGTAGTTTCTTCTTTTTGGTTTACGTTTGCAGTTTATTTTCGGTAAATTGGTGTTAATTTTGGTTAATTCTTTGGTTTTTAATTGTGATTCTGTTTAGAAATTGAATGGGTATCAGACCAGATTTGTAGTAGCAGAGATCTTCGTTTTGGATTATATTTGCAGGTCTCCCCGTTTGTTGCATTTGTGTTTGGGTCTTAAAAGGTACTTGAATCATTGAGCATAAGCATTTACTCTGTTTAATTTACCCTGTTTATGATAGTTCAAACGCAGGACAAAAACTTGAGCCAGTTGAGTAACAACGAAAACCAAACAAGAGAGCATTCAACGATTCATGGCAAAAAAGGCTAATTATGTGCGGACCAAAGAATAGATTTTTATTCAAAAAGAAGTGTTCAATCCAGTTATATAGCGCATGTGTTATGAGACTAAGCTATTCTGATGAAGATCAAACTTATGCCGAAAAAGACCCTAGATTTGTGATTTTATGTACTGTAAATTACACATTAAAAATACTTTCGTATGAGTTGTAGTAAACACTTTAAGAATCACATATTAAGTTTTCGTAAAGGCACAATAGAAACATTTACAAAGTGAGTCGGCATCATTTATTAGTCAATGAATTCTGTAAGCCCAAACAAGATTCGAGCTTGTTGCCTATTACCTGGAAAGATATAATAGGAAAGTGGTGATGTTATGATATCACTATAGTCTAGCAACGGATGTTTCTTAGTACATTTTAAGTTAATGAAGCTCACAATTGGTAATGCTTTCATATTTGGTCTTTGAGCCTTGAGAAATTGTCAATTCGATTATAAAGTTTGGTTATATAAAATTTTGAATTCAGTGGTGACAAAGTTAAGAATAGTTTAGTAATGTGTGAGATCTCTTCATTTAAGAAACCCCTGATAGTCTTATAAGCTAGTGTAACTTAAAGTGCATGTTTCGCCTAGTTCTTGTGCCAAGACAGAGGATATATGCTTTAGCCTAAGTGCACATACTTGGTTTGAAAATTGTTTAGGCAATCTTTGAAATCTGCCACATAAGAAACCTCTGTCGAGTAGTTACTTAAAGTGTTGATTCATCTAGTGCTACATTTTCAATGGTATTAAGAATGCTCTTCTTTACTTAAAGCTGTAATTGATTGTATCATATCTATTAATATTTTTGCTTTATATGTTTGTTTATGTTCCAGTTAGAGATCCTTATGAAAAAAGTAAGGAATGCAAAACTGAAATGACTAACATTACGATCCTTTAGAACATAGACAAAGTAAGCTGAATATTTTTAAACTATTTGTAATTATTTCATTGAAAACTTCTCTGACAGTTAATATGAATTTGTTTGATTTTTATTTCGTGCTCTCTTTAGCATAAGTTTTGAGCATATCCAAGAAACTCTAGCTTATAAAATGCATATGCATGCATTCTTGGTTGTTTTAAGTTCAGGGTGAAGCATATAAGAATTTTGATGTTTAAGTGTGGTAAGTTTTTTACAGCACTTTATCATTGGTTTCAAGTATTGAAGTTCATTTACTTCCAGTCTAAGAAGCACCGAAACGGGTACGAGTTTCCAGATACGATACGATCGGAAACGTGGAAACGGCAAATCTTAAATGTAATAGGAAACGGATACGTGAAGGAAACGTCAATTATTTATATATAAATATAAATATATATATATATATATATATATATATATAATCAGAAGAAAAAAAATATGAGACATAAAGAATATATAGACCATGTGCCCACGTTCCTACCTTTATCCCACCTTCCCACGTGCCCAGACAATCTTGACAGATAGACCATGCCCCTAGACCATTATCCTTTTCTTTAATTACCATTCAGCCCTTTTCTTTAATTTCCATTCATTCCACGTGCCCCGATCCTTAAACATTTTTGAATTGGTTTCCTTCTCTCCAGTCTCCACCGACTCAGATCTGTTATCTGAGTTTCATTCTTATCTGCAAAAACAATGGGCAACTCTGGCAATCTGACCTCTCCCCACAACAACGCCATCGACCTCCTCAAAGCCTTCAAGGTGTTCGGCTAACATGCTCCACGGACCTCACCAAGCCTTTGCTTCAAGTTGAGGGGAAAAACTAAGAAAGCCGCTCCTCCTCTGGACCTCCGACCCGGCCACCAGCGATGCCACCATCGTTCGTCAAGCTTTCACCGCTGCTGATCTTCACAGCGTCACCGAAGTCTGCTCCCGAACCCCAGATCGCCGATTCAAACGACTCGACTCTACAAACCGTTTCCGATTTATTTACATTCTTACGTTTCCGGATTGGATACGGACGTATCCAAACCGTTTCCAAATCAGGATACGCGTTTCCAAGCGTTTCCGAGCGTTTCCGACCCGTTTCCGACCCGTTTCCCGTTTCGATACGAGAAACGCGGCCATTTTGGCGTTTCCATGCATCATAGCTTCCAGTGTTAGGCTCAACTTGTGTATTTATGATATGGGTCTTGGATATCTTTCTTGATCGAATTACTTAATTAACTTTATCTTTCAGAATAATCTTTGAACAATTTCTTGCTGCAGAACAGTGACTAAGAAATTGAGGCAAATGATGTGGAACCTGACAAGTACATTTGGTTGACTGGTATGTGATTTTCTTTTGGCATAAAGACTACTGTAATTAGGCGCAACTATTTGTGGTTTCATGCAAGATTTGATGACTGAACCTTTCAAGAATTATATAAAACCCCAAGTCTTTTTATATCTGTTCTAGAATGTATAGATTGTTCAAAAAGTGTTGTTTTACTGTTCCAACATTGTGATCACTTCTGCGAAGTCTGCAAGTTCAAGGCTTTTATATCACACTGATTCTTCATGCAAACATACATAGATTTATTCATATTTGCATACACCTAGACTCATAGAATGATAGCATTAGTCTAATGAGTTATGTTCTTTTGCCAAACCATTGCATCTCTATTACCTTATCTTAGTTGATCTTAGTTCACAGTCTTAACATGTTTGACTAGTGAATTTGATATGTCATGTATGCATCAAATTAGCTGAAATTTGATTTCCTTGCAGGGGTCATTTGGAAAATGAACAGAATATGGAAACTAGGAATTGTTCCAAGGCAAATTACCAATTGGTTTCAGTACTACTGCTGTTGAAGGTTTTTTCAGTTGGCTTTGGGCTTAGAGGTACATTTGTTTCTTCTTTTGCTGGTAATTTTCTTTATCGTCAATGACACACTAAGAGTGCTTTCATAAATGAGTTGTACTGAACACTTTAATGATCACACTCACTCTTCAAGTTTGCTCAAGGACACATCAGATAAACATACAGATAAAAGTTTACATCATCTATTAGTACATTCACTAAACTCTTAGTCCAAATTGGCTTTGAGCTTGTTACCTTCATTATCAACTTTCTATATCTTTTCTTGCTTGTCATTTTCAGCACTCACCCCTTTTCATGATGGACAAGTTACCTGACCCCAGGTGATGCTATATATTCTAAGTGACCAAAATTCTCATCCTTACAGGTAACCAGCAAGAGTGGGGCTGCTCCAGCTAGAAGTGTATTGTGGTTGTAAACTTGTAAATAGGAAGCTTTGAGATTATCCCAAAGTCTTTGACATAGATCTTTGTGAACATTTGAGTTATTAATCCTTGTGGAATTTTCCATATGTAATTATTACTTTATTTATAAATAAAAGTAATTCATTTATTCAAAGTCTCATAAGTCAGAACAGATTTTATTAGATTTTTTTGAATAAGTGATCTTTCATTAAGAAGGTTCTCAATTGAGGTGTTTACAATCTTCATTTAGTACATCTATGATGCAGCTAGGCATCTGATCAAGCCAAACCGTGCTGTTTTGTGCCTCAAAGCCTATACCTGTAAGCCTATGGGCAACTATATTACAAGAACGTGGTGCATACTGGATTTGGACCAAAGAAATAGTTCTTGCAGCTCTCTTAATGTCATCCACAAGACCACCATTTGCCAGCAAGGAATGATCAGGGCACAAGGCTTCTGCTATTACCTCAATGCAATCGGATTCAACAACAGCATTCTGAATATGAAGTGAGGCAAGTAAATCAAGGCCAGCACCGATAGCGTATAACTCACATTGTTTTGGGGATGCTGTGTGAGCAATAGGAGTGGCAAAGGCCGCAACAAATTGTCCAGAAGGATTACGTAAAACTCCTCCTATGCCACCCTTGGTTTGGTCGGATAGGAATGCAGCATCTATATTTAGCTTGAAGGCTCCATTTTTAGCAGGTTTCCATCGCTGTCGTTGTTGCTTAACAAGAGATAGCTGACTAGTGGTTCTGGCTTTTTGGAATTCATCCAACCATGTAAAGCTGCTTAACATAATATCTTGAGCAGAATGTTGAGTGCCATTCCATAGAGAATTGTTATGATTTTTCCATATGACCCAGATGATCATTAACAACTTCGCAAAAATGTCAGGTGTTAAAACTAAGAGCCCTTTCCAACATCCATTCGTTGAAATTCAAAGAGGGAAGTATAGTATTCTGCAAGTTGAATGGTGCATCATGTAGAATTGTAGATGCTATGGGACACTTACAGAAGAGGTGACTTGCATCCTTAATGTGGTAATTGCAAAGAAGACAATGTCGAGGGCCATCATACCCCTTCGTTAGAAGTCGATCTCTTGTTGGAAGAAGGTTGTTGCAAGCCCGCCATGCACAAATGCTAACTTTTCCTGGTACTTTGGCTTTCCAAAGGCATCTCCATAATTCTTTATAAGGATCTCCCCTAGAGGTAGACACTAACACATGTTGCATAACATCTATTCGAGCAATCCAGTATGCAGATTTTACGGAGTAGTGACCCTTCTTTTCTGGAGCCCATATCAACTTGTCCGAAGTAGCAACTCTACTGAGCGGTATACATAGAATCTTCTCTGCTATAGCAGTAGGAAAGAGACTATAGACAGCTGCGGGGATCCACTGTCGGGTAGTTATGTCAATAAAGTCTGCCACCTTAGAGTAGAAGGTATTAGGAGGCTGCGTAAGTTGTATAGGGACTTGAGCAGGAAGCCAGCGATCTTGCCAGATGCCAACTTGGTAGCCATCACCAATTTTCCACTTTACACCTGCCTTTAGAACTTGCCTACCCTGTAGAATGCTTCGCTAGGAAAAGGAGGGAGAGACCCCGAGGTCTGTGTACATACCTCCAACAATATGGAGTATTTACTACATCACCAAGCATAAGTAACACCCTCTTTGGGACACCCACAAGCCATGGTGAGGTCCAACCGAGACTTGCATCTTGTAGCCCTATGTTCAAGCTACGCTACGGTATCCGGAAGTCACAAATCCGACACCGGGAAGCCACCTTTCCGGCCTTGCCAAGTTGCCTCCATAATATGCATTTCTATACTAGAATAGTTGTTTGCTTGTCCCACATCTAAGAAAATGTAAAGGAGATGGCTTCCTTCACATATAAAAGGAATGCCTCCTCCCACTTAAACACAATTCAACACATTCATTACATCTCTTGTAATCTTGTTAGGCCGCAAGGCTCGACACACTAGTATAGCTTTCAAGTGGACGTAGTCTCCCGCTCATGCGGAGGCGAACCACTATACATCTTGTGTCAATCTCTCTCTCTCTCTCTCTCTCTTACTTATCGTTAATTAGATCCCCACGGATCCAGACATTAACAGTCTGCTTCCCAAAAGGAACATTGAGGAAAATATTTTGCCTTGTATAACCTTGCAATAAGAGATTGAGGGTTGAAGATAATTCTCCACCCTTGTTTAGCAAGCATGGCAATATTATAAGCATAGATGTTTTTAAAACCCATACCTCCTTCATGTTTTGTGAGACATAATTTCTCCCAAACTTCGCCAATGGATCTTCTTTTTTTGCATCTGTATCACCCCAAAAAAGGAAGCACATAATTGATGAATATCATCACACAAATTCCTAGAAAGCAAGTAGCAGTTCATAGCATACAAGGGCATGGTCTGAGCCACTGCCTTTATGAGTATTTCTTTGCCAGCGCAACTGAGAATTTTTTACTTCCAGCTAATCAACTTCTTGGATAATCTTTGTTTAATATAAGCAAACTTGGCAGTTTTGGACTTACCAACTCTCATTGGTAAACCAAGATACTTATCATGTTCATCCACACGTTGTACTGCTAGAATGGAAGCCAAACTGTTTTGAAAATCCAAGTCCACATTCCTGCTAAAAACAACACTGCTTTTCTGAAAATTTACTTTAGGTCCCGAGGCCTTTTCATACAAGTCCAGGATTTGTTTGTAGGCAGTACACTCCTCAGGAGTAGCAGTTCCAAATAGCAAACTATCATCTACAAAGAAGAGATGATGAAGTACTGGCGCTTGAGGACACATTTGGAGGCCATAGATGAAATTGTTCTGTACTGCATGAGTGATGAGTTCTGACAAACCCTCAGCACATAAAATAAAAAGATATGGTGACAAACCCTCACCATATTAGATTTTATTAGATTGAGTAAGAAATTAATAATAAATTAAATGTAATTAAACTTTTAATAGCATGTTAATGGCTAATAAGGGCCTTTCATCTACTAAATGCAAGGAATAATATGCAAGGAATTGTCCTTGTATATTAGTTAACCATAGGTGCTGAATTCCTTACATTTGAGATGAAAATTCCTTGCATTTATGAACTCAAATGCAAGGAATTTTTAGGTCGTTGTATTTGCTCTTTTGCAGGGGCCTCTTTGCAAGGACTCAAATGCAAGGAATATTCCTTGCATTTGGGATTCCTTGCAAAAGGCCATTTTTCTTGTAGTGTCTGCATTGTTGTCACCAACTTTAAGCCTTCTCTGATAGCACACAGTTCTACCTGCTTTTCCGAAGTTACATACGGGACAGGAGTTGCAAATGCCGCTTGAAATTGTACTGCTTCATTTCGCATAACACCCCCTGCACCGCCACGATCAATGTTTGGAAGGAAACTACCGTCGAAATTTAGTTTCCATGTTCCTGGGGCAGCCGGTCTCCAAAACTGCTTTTGTTTTGGGTGAGATGGTTTGTCAGCACCGTGAACCCTACTGAAGTCATCAAACCAAGCAAGTGTGCCAAGCACTAGGGCATCTACGGATTGCGTTGTATTGTTCCACAACATATTGTTCCTATTTTTCCATAAAGCCCCAAGAATCATCAGGAGCTTTGCAAAAACCTCTTTCTTTAGATGCAAGACATAATCCATTAACCAGTCCTTAAACTCAACATGGGGCACCAAGCTTCGTCCCAAATAAAAGGGAGGTGCAGTTAAGATTGCAGCTGCAGTAGAGCATTTGCAAAAGACGTGGTAAATGTCTTCATATGCATATGGACATAGAATGCACCGAAGATCGCCCTCATACCCTTTTGTACGGAGTTTAACTTTTGTAGGGAGCAAATTGGAACAAGCATGCCAAACGCAAATCTGAACCTTACCAGACACTTTTTCCTTCCATAGTCTCTTCCATAATTCCCCATACGGATTACCTTGAGATGTAGAAGTAAGAACGTGTTCTAATACTTTGGTTCTAGCAATCCAATAAGCAGTTTTTACAAAGTAGAAACCTTTTGTTCCGGACTCCAACAAGGTTTGTCACAAAAAATTATATGACTAAGAGGGATACATAGTACATTCTGAGCCACGTCAGGTGAGAAACAGGCATGCACTGCAGCTGGGATCCATTGTCTGGTGTTGGAATCGATCAAATCCGAGACTAATTCAAAAACACATTCCCGTGGTTTCTGGACCAAAAATTGTTGGCAGTGTGGAATCCATTTGTTCCTCGAAATGTTAACTTGGGTGCCATCTCCAATGCATCATTGCAACCCAGATTTGAGGACCGGCCTTCCACTTAAAATGATTCTCCAAGAAAATGACGGTGAGTCACCTAAGTCAGCTTCTCAAAAAGAACAGTTTAGATAGTACTTGGCCTTATACAGTCTCGCAATCAAAGAATGAGGATTTGTAATAAGTCTCCATCCTTGCTTACCAAGCATAACAAAGTTATAAGCATAGATATTTTTAAAACTCATGCCACCCTTAGGCTTCGTGAGGCATAATTTCTCCCAACTCCTCCAATGTATTTTCTTCTTGTCATC
>LYNE01000050.1:229453-248311 GCA_001662545.1 Rosa x damascena
AAAAAAAAAAAAAAAAAAAAAAAATTGGTTAGCATTACTAAATATGCTCTTAGGTATATATATATATATATATATATGAATTTTTTTGATAAGTAATTAATGATTTGGCATCCAATTTATCAACAAATTTTACTACTTGAACTCTATTTTTAAGTACAAAGTGGAGAACAAATGTAAAACCGGACCACCGGAGTGTCAAAATCAGTCTCCTCAAAAACTTACCGAAAAAATAAAAAATTAGGACCAAGTGGACGTCAGATGGCATTAATTAACTGTTCGTTTTGTAATCGTAAATTAACTAAAGCAACTTGTTCTTAGACATAGCTCATCATTTTCTTATTAATACAATACAACATAAACTGGCTTGAAATCCTCTGTCTCCATTTATCTGTCTCTCTTCCTGTCTCTCACTAATGTATTGACACATGTTCTTCCACGTCACAAACTTAACAGCCACTTAACAGAGTTAAGTTTTGGCTAATATCAAGGACTCCTCAAGTATGAACCCAGATAAACACTGCAAAAGAGGATCAAGATGAAAAAGAAGATCGGGACGAACCTAGATCAGATCAAATTCTACTTAATTTCTTAGTTAAAAAGGAAGGCTCGTCGATGAGCTGGAGAGGAAGGCCCTTGATTAATTCATTCTTTAAGTGTGCGCCATGAAATTTTTACGGCATTGATATATTCCTGAAGAACCCAAATCCATGTTCTAGAGGATGAAGAAGAAGATCATAATTGATGAGTTTTCTCTGGATTAATTCATGGTCAGAGAAATTTTGGTTTGGGATGATATGCATAGTGCTCAATGCCAATGATTGAATTCAAAATTGGGATCTTGGGAAATAGATTTGGATTTGGTGAATTCTTGCTGCATTCAGAATTGGGATCATGGGAAATAGATTTGGATTTGGTGAACTCTTGCGGCTATACTCTTTGTAGAATAAGGGAAGAAAAAGATGCCGAAAGTTCTCGTCTATGAGAAATCGGGGTGCTAACAAAGAGCTTTGAGTCCTGTTTCCCTGGTTAGCTGCTGATCATGGATTATTTGGTCACTTACCATTTGATTTCAATAAGACGGTTGACAGATCTCATCTCAGATTTCATCACTTATCTGTCAATCGTAGTGACTAAATAATCCCTGGTCAGGGGGAACGGGGCTGTTTTGAATCACTCCAGATCTGTCTTTCATCAATTTAGAGTACCACTAGAGGAGAGAAGATGATGAATCTGGGTTAGTGCACGTTCTTAGGAGGTGCCTTAATATTTTCAATTGATTATTATTAGAAGACATGGACTTAACTCTGTCAAGCAGGTTTTAAGTCTTGTGACGTGGAAGGACAGGTGTCAATACACTAGTAGGACACAAGGAGAGAGACAGAGAAATAGGTACAGAGGATTTCAAGCCACATAAACTCTACCAATCCCACATCCCAGAACAAACCATCTGCATTGCGCTATAGCTTTTCTGGTCAGCTGCCAAAGGTAAACCATCAAACTTACTTGGCTTGTTTTTTAGACTTAGCAGGTGCAAGTTCACTTCCTTCGATCTCTGTACAGCTGTACTTCTTTAGGTATTTCTCGATTGATATATATTATATATGTTTTTATAAGAAATTGTATACAACCTTTGTCTCTGTGTTGTGTTTATCATTCCCCAATTGACAATGTTAGTTTCTTACATGATCCATGCATGGTGGGAAGTTTGAATTTTCTGCAATTTCTTCTTTAAATTGAACTTTTTCGTTGGTATATATTTGTTTCGATTGGAATTGTAACTGAATAAGGAAAATATTTTCTATATCCATTGTCATGTTCACTTTTACAAGGAATCAATCAAATTGAAATCTTATAGCTATTCATCTTGATCAAGTAAATACACAGGCCATCATGATGATCGTTACTCAAATTGTTAGTTTCTTTTATACAATATATTGAATGCATAATTAGATGAATTTCATTCAATTGATTGTTTTTCTTTTTTCTGGTAGGGATGATGATTGAAGATTAATTTAAAATAATTGATTTTGATTACAAAAGTGCAAGGTATGAATTCATATAGGTGGATCGGGGCAACTTCACCCAAGGATGAACATATGGATTTTCTTCAATTTTATCAGATTCATGTGTCCTAATTGCGTCTACTACTTTACTATTCTTAATCTAACTGCCTAATAACCTTTTAGCCCCAAAAATTATGAGCTTTAGAGGAACTGGTGCATGTATGTACATGCATATGCATGCATTGGGAGAAAAAAAAAAAAGAGTGTGGGAAGTCAACTGTAAATGGTGGTAGTTATTGGATTTATTTTTTCAATTTTTTCCCATAAGTTCAAAACTCTTGAAAATATACCATCAAATTAGACAATATCTGGATTTTTCAATAAGGACGCTCTTTTCAAAACACTTTCCTCAATATGCCTCAGTGTTTTTTAGGTGTAGACTAATGGCAAAATAATTTTTGATCAGTTTTGTTCTTTTGGGTCAATGACCCAAAAAAATAAATAAAAATTAAGATAGAGTTACATTTTTCTTTGGTACATTGGATGGGAACAAATTACTGATCTAGTTTCATATAGGATCTAGAAAGGACCTCCTAAACTTGAAAAGTGAGGATGTTTTTATTTTTAGCTTGTAGTTTAATAATCTAAACCATTCATCCTCTAGTTACATACACACATATAAATCCTACGAAAAAATAGTCAAATAAAAAAATGTTTAACCATTTGATTAGCACAATATTTGATCATTTTAATTTTATCTAACAAGTCACATTTGTGTAAACAATTTTAAATGACAAAATGATTATGGATTTGGTTGATTTTTTGTAGACACAATTATTGCATAGAAATCTAAAAGATCAATAGTTGAGATAATTAAATTAGGTCACATATTAGTGTAAAATAGTGAAAGTCCTCAAATTCTTAAAGTAAGGAGGTTCTCTCTAGAATATATATATTTATATATGTATACATATCATATCTAGAGCGAAGCTTCGCTCTGAAATTAAAGTGCACATTTAGAGTTTATGGTCGCTTTTCAGTCGCATATCCACATCTCGACCTTTCAGTTTTTAGGTACTACTGTATAGATCATCTCTGCAAATTTTCAGCCAAATTGATGATCGTTAGGGCATTGATAACTGCCTTAAAACCTAGTATGGTTCATGTTGGACATATTCATTTCGTCCATTGGTTTAAGCAAGTTAATTAGATACCTTAAAAATCATCAATTTAGGATAGATTCAGCCCTAACCCAGCCCATGATGACCCTAGGCTGAGATCTGGTGTTAAAGGGTTTCTCCAAAATTTGAATTGTCCAAAAAGTCATTAGTTAGTTGAATTGTTAGAAAATAGAATTCATCCCAGAAGCCCAAAACTGTAATTTAAAAAAAATCAGTTTTTCGTTTTCAACAAAAAGTAAAGTTAACCCCATGTTTGTATAGGAGTTGCAGTTTCTAAATTGCTTTTATAATTTTTTTTTTTTAAGTTTAATGAAGAGTTTTTCTATTGGGATCTCCATGTTTGCTCATTTAACCTCACATGCTCTTTACACCTCCTATTTGCTTTTAAAAAGTAAAATTTGCTATCTAAAACTCTTTCAGATACCTAACTTAACGTTAGTTATAAATGGAATATTCCGAGCATTAGAGATGAGTTTAGTGCTCCCATAATTGTTTGTTTACCAAAAAAAGAATAACTGAAATAATTATTGAAAAAAAGTCATAGCTTGGTACCTAATTAAAAAACTATTACCATTGTTGTTTTTTAAGCCTAATGACCAATGTTTCATATTTTTTGGTTGTTGCCGTTTTAGCTAGGTTACAAAATTAAATATGCTCATTCTATCGTTTTTATTTAGCTTTATCTTATATGCCGCTTCACATACTTATTTGGTTCAGTTCACATGATGGCTTACTATCCCTCGTTTCATGATCTTGTTACACTAATGAGAAATATCTTTATATAATTTTTTTCCTATTGCATCATAGTTTTATTCTAGTATAATTCACCAAGTAATTTTGAATGCATTTTCTTTTGAATCAATTTTTTCTTTGAAAGCTTTCATGAATAAAGAAAATGAGATATGAGATTTGAAAATGAAAATGAAAATGAATAATAAAAATAATATAAATTGTGTTTCTATTACTATAAAGCTTTGGAGAGAGAAGAAAAATATATATTTTTTTCTTAAATTTTGTTGTTTGTAGCCGTCTTTTTATATAAGGACATATAAGTCATTTAATAATTAGAAAATGAGGGAGGTCTAGTAAGTAGATTAGGAGGTCACCAATAACATGTGTCACACGGGTACAAGCCTAATATATTATAAATCAATTTTCATAAATAAGGAAAACTTTCGCGTTCTTCATTTTCGTGAATCTCAACTAGTTTATATAGTGAAAAGCTGAGTTGTAGTAAACATTTATAATACGACAGAATGCCCCTTCTTGCAACTACTCCCTCATCATTCCTCTTGATCAAGTAGATACACAGGTCATCATGATGCTCGTTACTCCAATCGTCAGTTTCTTTTATACAATATATTGAATGCATAATTAGATGATTTTCATTCGATTGATTTTTTGTTTTTGGTAGTGATGATGATTGAAGATTAATTTAAAATAATTTATTTTGATTACAAAAGTGCAAGGTGAACATATGGATTTTCTTCAATTTTATCAGATTCATGTGTCCTAATTGCGTCTACTATACTATTCTTAATCTAATTGCCTAATAACCTTTAAGTCCCCAAATTGATGAGTTTTATAGGAACTGGTGTGTGTACACACACACATGCAGGGTCCTTCTAGTGAGATATCTATTTTTTAGGTCTTTTTTAGGGATAGGGCATTAGACCAACTTTTCGATCATATTTTAGCATCTCAACCGTTCAGTTTTTAGGTCCTAATATCTAACGTGCCGTATCTCAATTTACCTGTTTACTAGTCATTTAGACGGTAAACGACAAGTACTTTCACTTTTTATTTTATTTCGATTCTTTTAGTGGCCTTAAAAGTTGACTTTTTGTTCGGGTCAAAATTTGAGAAAATGTTCTTCATAAAAGTTGTAGAGGACGTTAAGCCGAGCTCGTGCATATGTGATACGTAAAAATCGGAGTTCATATGCGAAAGTTATAAGCGAAAATGTGAAAATTACTGTTTATGGTAAGTAGTATATATTTGAATTTTTACTGTGGCAGTCGGTAACTTTTCATTTCTCTTTCTCTCTCCTCCTTCCCGCGTCTCTCTCCCTCTTCTCTGCAACTCCAGCCATCTCCCTCTTCCGGCCACCTGGGAACGAACAACCGGCACCGATCGACTCCTCTACTCCTACCCAACCTCCCTAAGGCGGTAACTCACGGCGGCTTGGCCGGAAAATGACGCATCGGGTCCTTGAAGTTTCACTGTAGCAGAAGTGGTCAACGCCGATATTTTCCGATTCCGGCCGTCTCCAGCCACCAAATTGGCGTCGAAGGTTCGGTTTTTGCGAAGGATTATTTTGGCTCTAGCCTTGAGGCACGATTTGCTGCGTGGAGGAAGAATCGAAGGTTTGAATTTCTGAGTACTATTCATAAATCTGGGTTTACTGTTTTCTTAATTGTTGACCTAGCTCTAGTTGTTTTCTCGGGTTGTGGTAGTTGAGAAAAGTGTTTGGAATGATGAGATGATGGTGCTCCCAAAATTTGGTGGCCATCGGAGCTGGTGGCGGTGGCGGCGGCGCCGCCACTGTGGGCGGCGGCTGCAGCGTGTAGGGCAGTGTTTTGATTCTATTTTTTAGCCCATTAAATCCTATAAATGTTGTAGAGCTTGTATGTGAAGTTTGGTGAATTTTGGAGAAGGTTGGAATTGTTTGTGAATTTCCGAAGTTCGGAGTTTTGTGATTGAATTGTGGGAAATCTAGCCGTCGGATTTCCCTCATTTTTGTTGTGGAATATGTAAATTGAGAAATTGGTGTTGTGGGAGAGATTGGGGTTGAATTTGAGAAGTAATGGAGATAGGGATTTTTGGGTTTCGTTTAGGTTCGTAATTATTTTATCAGATTGCCGTTTACAGAAATATAATTGTGTACAGGACGATGTCGCGAGGTACGGCTAGATGAAGGAACTTGTTTGCGTGGTCGCCCAATAGTACTGTGAGTGGACCTTTGCTTTTAAATAAGGATGCATGCAAATGTTTTTCCCGAATTAATTATTTATTTATTTAATCCATGTTATTATTTTCTGCCTTCGGGAAATTATTGTTGATTTGTCTTGATTTGATTTGGGAAATGAGTTAGTGACTTAAATTATTGTTTTAAGTTATCGAGCATATTAAACGGATTTAAATATTTTTTTTACTATGTCAATTGGTTTTTCGAATTGAAGTTGTTATGCTCGATTTTGAATTTGTGATTTATGTGAAATTTCGTTGAAGTAATTTTCTGAGGTGATTTCTGGAATTAAGTATATTTCTATTCGTTGATTTGAGATTTTTGGAAAGATTTTCGAAATGGGATTTCGATGAAGTTATTTCCTATTTGTTTATCAACTTTCGGTTTTGGCATTGGGAATGCCTTGATGATAATCTAATTATTCTTTTAGCGTGTGAGACACGTTGTTAATTTATGTAACTTTTTACGAGAATTTCTGGGTACGGTTGGGAATCGTACCCGTGTTTTATTTATTCGCGGGACTTATTGGGAAGCCTTATAGATTTACTGGATTTAAATGGTTTTTACCCGCCATACCTGGGTCGTCATATTTTATTGCTAGCTAGCCTATTAGTACTCCTCCCTGCTTACTATGTGTTCGTGGGTGAGTAGAGCAGAGCATGGGATGCTCCAGAGTGTGGGACACTCTGACCCGAGCCTGGGAAACTCCCTTCTTTTGTATGGTGATACTTTTTCCCCATATCTTATCGTTGCTTGACTAGCGGGGCTAGTCTGATTTTCACTGTAGCCAGTGGGGCTGGTCTTATCTTTTTGAGAAACGAGATTTCGGTTTTACGATCTATTTTTCGAATGTTGTGACTAGCGAAGCTAGTCAGTTTATTGTTTTGAAATTCTTGGATTTAAAGCTAAATGTGTTTTACCATTTGTGCATGCATCGAGTTTTTAAAAAGAATAAATGTGGGAAAGTATGAAATCCTTTTTTTTTTAAATTGTTTATTTTTGTCCACTCACGCTAACGTTTTTCGTCTACTTTCCCCTGGGCCTTTCGGTTTCTAATGCCCAGTTTGCAGGCGTTATTAGTTGAGATCGGGCGTACATGGTTCGAGGCATAGCTGATGAATAGCTTCCGCACTTCTTCATTTGGCTCTGATATATTGTGAGTTAATGTTTTGGATAGTTCACTTTAGGGGTGACTCGGCCAATTCTCGGTAGAGTTATCTCTAAGGTGGGCCCCGCAGGGCCACCTCGAATTTCAGGGTGAAATCTGGGGCGGGTCCTGTCATAATATATAGATCACCTCTGCAAATTTTCAGTCAAATTGATTATCGTTAAAGTATGCAAAACTGCGATTTACAATTATATGTATGAATAGTTCAAGTTGGACAGATTCGGTTCGTCCATTGATTTAATCTAGTTCGATACTTTAACGATCACCGATTTGACTGAAAATTTGCAGATGTGATCTACACATTAGGACCTAAAAACTGAATGGTTGAGATTACGAAATGTAATAAAAAAGTTGGTCCAATGCCATATCCTTAAAAAAGACCAAAAAATATATCCTTTAGTAGAAGAGCCCTCTATATATGTATATGCATAATTGCATATAAATGCATGCACAGGGAGAAAAAAAGAGTGTGAGAAGTTAACTCTAAATGGTGGCGGTTATTGGATTTTTACTTTTTTCAAATTTTAAAAGTTCGAAACTCTTGAAAAACATCCCAACAAATTACATCCCTGGAATTTTCATCTCTTTTCAGAACATTTCCTCAATATGCCGCAGTGTTTTTTAGTTAGACTGATGGGATGATGATTTTTCAATTTTGTTCTTTTGGGTCAATTACCCTAAAAAATAAGATAGGGTTACAGTGTTCTTTGGTACATTGGATGGGATCATTACTGATCTAGTTTCTAATTAATACACACACACACGCTAGTGCCTAGTGTCAAGGGTTATAGTCTTCACATCTTTTCACATTGACTTTGACCCACAAAGTGAGCTTTCTTAATTAGTCCACACATACACACTACTTACTACTAAAAAGGGAGGCTGAGGTATGGTGTTAAAAGGTTTTACCAAAATTTGAATTGTCCAGAAAGTCTTTAGTTACTAGAATTGTTAGAAAACAGAATTCAAGGAACTGTAATCATAAAAAATAAAAAATAAAAAATAAAAAATAAAAAATAAAATCAGTTTTTGTTTTCCAAAAAAAGTGAAATTAAACCATGTTTGTATTATTCTCAACAAAAAAAAAAAAACTTATTTGTATAGTAGTTAGTATAGAAACTGCTTTTATAAATATTTTTTAATTTCAATTAATAACCTATTCACCAATAACATAAGCGTTGCACAGACACAAACCTAGTATATAATATAAAAAAATTAAAATTTGTGTTAAATACTTTATCAAATTTTAAATTACCTAAAATACCTTTTTTAAACTCATCATAAAAATCATTTAAATAGTTGTTATGGTAAAAATAAAAAAAACAGAAATCTTTTTCAGTTTTTATAAATGAGAAAAACTTCCACGTTCTTCATTTTTCAATAATAACACGTGGATCTCCATAACTAGTATATATAGTGAAAAGCTGTGTTGTACTAAACATTGATAATACCACACAATGCCCCTTCTTGCGCCTATCATTCCACTTCTCTAACTTTTCATATTTTACATTCTAGTTAAGACCTGGTAAGATCTTCGTGTGTTTAATCTTCTTCTCTTTTCGCGCGTATAGGTTTAATTACGATGTTTGGATTTTCTCAACAAAGATCAGAAGGACGAAGACCGCGACCTAAACCCTAAAGCTGCTCCAAATGATATGGAAGACCAGAACAATATTGTATTAGAAGATTCAAATGACATAGAAAACAAGAACACTTCATTAGAAGATTCCAGGGGACAGGAGCTATACCAGGTGTCTCGCATGTCTCCTATGCGTTGCATCTACAGAGCTCCTCAACGACTACGGCATAAACGCGAAGAGGCTTACACACCCAAGTTAGTCTCTATTGGCCCACTCCATCATGGCAAAAAAGACCTACTCCTCATGGAGGAACACAAAAAGAGGTACCTACATGATTTTTTAGGTCGGAGCAGGCTAAGCTTGAATAATTATATACAAAGAATAAAGGACCAAGAAGAAAGACTGCGCAGTTATTACATAGACACAATTAAGTTTGGAAGTGATGACATAGCGAGAATCGTTCTAGTGGATGCTGCATTCATCATTGAAGTCTTACTAAGGTGCTATTACAGGGATTTGGTGGATGAAAACGACTGCGTCTATGGGAAACCAAATTTATTATGGGATCTGTGGCCTGACATGTTGTTGCTTGAAAATCAATTGCCATTCTTCATTCTCGAGGAGCTTAGCCAAGACTTGGAGCTCACTAAGAGGACTTCAATGGTTTTTCTTTCTCACTACTTCTTTGTGGACAATTTAGTAATGGCTATAGAAGGAACGGAGGAAGAAAACGAGGAGAAAATACGTTCTCATCAACTAGAAGTAAAGCATCTTCTTGATCTTTTGAGAACGTTATTGATACTACCAATAATGTTGAAATCACAGGATGGAGAGTTAGGTACTTATGGAACTTCACCTACTGTGACAGAGCTACACCAAGCAGGAATTAGCTTCAAAGTGGGAGAAAGTCGAGATTTACTCGCCATACAATTCACGGATGGGGTCTTGGAAGTTCCAAAATTAACCGTATGGGATCAAACAGAGGTTGCTATGAGAAATATCATTGCCTTTGAACAATGCGAATTTCCTCCAGAAGTACAATATGTGAGTGATTATGTTGCTGTCCTCGATTGTTTTGTGAATACTGCAAAGGATGTGGAGTTACTTGTCGACTACGGTATTGTTGAAAATAATCTAGGTGACAGCAAGGATGTTTCTCGTTTGATTAACAGCCTTGGAAGTGGGCTTATGGTAGACCCTCATCACTTTTATTATTCTGCCGTTTGTCAAAACCTGATCGACCACTGCAATTCGAGGTGGAACAAAAGGATGGCAAATTTAAGACAAAATTATTTCAACACACCTTGGACAACCATCTCTGTCGTTGCAGCTAGTATTCTCCTTGTACTCACTTTCATTCAAACGGTGTCATCTGTCATCTCTATTGCTTAAGCATCACCGATAAACCCTAAACCCTAAACATTAGATCGAGGTGACTCATCATTGGAGTTTAAAATAAATGAAGAAGCTCGATCAGATTTTGATGGTTAGAGTGAATGTAATTTGTATGTACGAGTGTGCATGTAGGGTGATATCTAGTTTGGTTGAGTGATTAAAACAAAGTCCTTGTTTAATAATTAGTTTCAATAAGTGTGGTCATGAGATTCATGTATGCATTGTTGCAGTTGAATATTGCATCCTATGAACTCAGGAGTTGTTAATTATGGGGTAGTCATTCCAGATTTTCATGGTTAGTTTGTTTTGTACGCTCTATTTATACAGAGTTTTCTTTCAATCAATGAATTATTCAATTCCAATATTTTTTGTTTTCTGTTGAAGAATGTTGACATTTAGTGTGCCTTGTCAAATTAGGATTAGTTCTATAGTTGTAATAGAAGAGATTTCCTACTCCGAGTTAGAATATGAATCTTTGTACTCCAAGATTATGTACTTTGTAATCCCTATATATAGAGCTCCTATTATCAATGAAAACACACAACTATTCTCATCAATCTCTCTCGAATCCTTTATTCTTAACCACATATCAGCACGAGCCTAGCCCTAGCCCTAAAAACCAAAACCTAAAAACCAAAAAAAAATTCCTCCCCATTAGCCTCGCTGCAGCTGCCCCTAGCTCACGATAGCCTCGCCGATGATGTAGCCCAGCCCCGCACTCGCCCAGCTAGCCTCGCTAGCTTTTGTCCTCTCGCTAGCTTTTGTCCTCCAGCGCCTCACTACCCCTGCAGCATCGCTGCAGAGCTAGCAAACCTCTCTAGCGTCTGCACCCGCTCACTACCTCACACACCTCGCCTGCCCTGCGCGCCATTCACCGCCACTACTAGCCTCGCCAAGCACACCACTAGTCCCCTTCCCATCGACGCTAACTCGACCAAGCTCCCAAGTCTTCAAAGATCAAGGTTTCAAGCTCTAATTAACTAAGTATTTAAGATTAAAGTTCCCGCTTTCTTGTCTTTTAATTTCTTTCTTTTTCTTCGGAGACTTGCAACCTCCTTTCTTCTTCATCCCACCTTTCTATAACGTGGGTTCGATTCTTTGAAAGTTGAATCGTGGGGATTCACGCTATATACAAAATAAGAGCGTTTGTGATCTTCAGACTAAGAGCGTCTGTAAACATCTATTTATGACCATATAAATATAATTGTTTTATCAAAAAAAAAAAACATTATTGTTTCGGTCTAATCCAAATATTATTGGAAATCAATTTCTTGGTAGCATAGCTCGGAAATCTTATTATTAGTTGTCGTGGAAGCTTTGACTTCAAAACTAATCTATTTTCCTATACTTGATTCAACTGGCTCAGAATTCTCCAGTTGGGTCATCGACGTTGAGAACCATCATACTTCGAAAAGGATCCTACCCATAATTCAGGCACCGAACCCTGAGCTCATACTTGAGCGTACGGCTACAAACAATGCCACTACCCTCATCTTGATGCGACACCACTTGGACAAATCACTCTAATTGGAGTACATGTCAATCAAGGATGCTAGAGAACAATGGGTAGCGCTATAAGAGCACTTTGGTAATGTTCAGGATTCTCTCCTCCCTGACTTGAAGGTTCAATGGAACAACTTGCGATTCACCGACTTCAAGTCATCTCTGAATATAATTCAAAAGCTCCACGCCTCAAATCCATGTTAGGGTTCTGTAGACAATGTATCACAGATCAAGAGCTAATTGAGAAAACTCTCTCTACCTTTCTCGTCTCAGCAATTTTGGTCTCAAAGCAATACATAGGTAAGTACAATGTTGGAAGAATCACGAGATTTCATCAGCTTATCAACGTCATGTCTGTAGTTGAGAAACATAATAACATTGTGAAGAATTATAATTCAAGGCTTGTTGGAACTAAGAGTGTTCACGAGGGGAATTATAATGCACTCAAAGGAGGGCGCAAGGAGTAGAATCCTAAAATTAAGGGACAGAACGGACGTGTAGATCCATATAACCGCCCTACAAAGGAAGGTCACCGTCCAAATGAAGGACGAACACATGGCAACTTGGGAGGGGGGTCGTGGCACTTCAGGACGTGGGGAAGCCGCCCAAGGCCGTGGTCATGGCACCAATTCCTCTAGGGGATGCCAACCAATTGCAAACAATGCACCTCAATTGAAGGGAAGCAACCACAATGACATGTGCCATCGATGTGGATCAAGTGAGCATTGGTTCAGACAATGCAACGCAAGCAACAAGTTAGCTACGCAATACAAGGCATATAGGGACTTGAGGGAGCAAGAAGCCTATTTAGCTGAAGAAGGAGATGATGGTGATGACAATGACATCAATCTAACCATAGCGGACTTCAAATCTGACAAAGAAGTGCACAAGGATGCCCAAATTTTGATTAGTATAGTCCTTTTATTTTCCAAGAATTATGTAATGGCAATTATGCCTTAAGTCAATAAATGACATTTTGTCTTAACTCTTTCTCACTAGGCTCATCCAAATTAATTATGATGTCTAGGAAAGATTTGAACTGAGAGAATAGTTTTACAAGTGAGCATAGCTCCACCAAAATCTCGCCTTACCCCCAGTGGCACCACCGGTTTTGGACTCCTGGGATTGAGGGTTTCAATATATGTGGCGGTGGTTGCTAGGGTTTAAAGGCTATGATTTTAGGGTTTCAGCATTAGGGCTTCGTGCTGATAATGTGTTTTAGGGAATCGATATTTGAGAGAGATCAAAATTGTTGTACTTTCATTGATAATAGGGGCCTCTTTATATATAGGATTACAATGCATAGAATCAGAGTTGTACAAAAAAAGGTAACCATACATTTTGGATATCTCTAAGATTCACTGAAATTATCTCTAATTCTAACCCTATTTCAACTAGAGCAAGTAACCTTGAGTTTGGGCCAGACACAAATTCTGGATTTACTTGAACATTATTTTATTTATCTATTTTTTTTTTTTATGATCTAAACCTCATCCTATGTATGAAAACAAAACGAGACATTTATATAAATAAGTTTTCCACATTACTTAAAATTTGATAGAACCATAGATTTTGGAAATATAGAGAGATATAGTTAATACTTATTGAATAGCTGAGAAAATACTTGACATAAATGGAATCCTCACCTTGGCAGATATGGCACCTTGGCGCATGAGCATGAGAATCCTCTAATGAGTAGTTCATCACTAATTATGTTGCTCTTCGCCAACATATACGTTATTTCTAGAATTCTAGTGCAAAATAATATGTTTATATATGTGTATGTGTATATAATGGACAGTTCGATCACTATCCATTATAAACACATATAATGTTATTCGAGACTGAATTTTCCCAAAAAACCATTTTAAATTGCTGATTACATATTTAGAGTTGATTTCGAGAGGGCAATTGGAGAAAACGATGCGTAAATTTTGCTTCTTTTTCCAATACAATATGAGTGAGTGACTGAGTGCTTTGCATTTTGCTTTGTTTTTGTTGCTTCCTGGGTTTGTTTTTAAATTTGATGGTCATAGAAGGTTGCAGTTCTTCAAAAGGTGAAGAAGACATAAGTAACTTACCAAGACAATCCAACCTTCTATCAAAGTCAATTTTAAACACAAACTCAAGAACCAACAAAAACAGATTGAGCAAAAAGCAATGGACTCACACTATTTACATAGAACGTTCATTATCAGAAAAAGAAGAAAAATTATTCGTTGTTTTCTCCAACTACCCTTGTGAAATGGACTCTATATCTGTAATTAGCAATTTAACATGGTTTCCGGGCAGATTCAGGCTCGAATAACATTATATGTGTTTATAATGGACAATGGCTGAACTGTCCATTATATACACATAAACATATATAAACATATTATTTTGCACTAGAAATAACATATATATTAGCAAAGAGCAACATAATTAGTGGTGAATTACTCCGAAGGTTTTAAGAGAAACAAAGCTAGGAAGTAGAGGGAAAAAATCCACATTAAAGGAGAAAATAGTCTACGATATGGATCTCTAAGCTTCTCCGATTCTCTCTCAATATCATTGAGTCTATAAATAAGCATAAGCTTCTATGGTTTGGATGTACTTATTGAGCAACTCTTGCTCACATTTATAGTAGCACTTGGCCAATGGTAGGCATAGGCTCGGAGAGCAAAGAGCTGAACTTAAGCTTAATGAGGTTTCGAGATATGTGCAATTTGGTGATGGGTAGTGCGTTTAGCGTGATTTCTGGTACAGTTTCATGTTGAAACAAAAACGGAAAAAAGTGAATTACAGCATAACCTACCATGTCGCGTTTTTTCCATTTTGTTTTCATATGTGTCATTTAAGCAAATTTGGACTACCTAGGCAAATTTACTCTCTTGCACTTCTCTTTTAAAGAAAATTCTTCTTTTATTTAAGACTTTTTCTACCCCGATCCAGACCTTCTTTCATCCCATTAGGGTTCAGGAAAGAAACAATAATTGGAGTATTTCTTTTCTGATTCAAGTTTGCCCCCAGGTTTAGGTTTAGTCATGTACTAATAAGACTTCCTTTTTCTTTTCTTTTTTTGACAAAATAATTATATGGATTTCATTAATATAGTATGGCTAGAATAACTCTTACATATGTTTCCGCTACCATGTACAGATAGTCAAGAAGTTGTGATGCAACACACCACGATGATACATAGGCTAGATCATTCACTCAACATGTCATACTCACTTATTCTAGTGAGCCTATTTACTATGAAACAAAGCATAGTAATAGGCAGCATACCTAAAGGCTAGGTACATCTTTTCCTTGCCCATCAAAATAGGGCTAGCTGGCTTTCCTGAGTGAAGAAAGGAAAGCACATCTTCAGCAGATACTTGTTTCTTGGTCTTGGGAGGATTCTTGTTTCGGGACCCTAATGGCCTTCCCTGTTTATTCTTGATAGTAGAGTCATGGGAGACATCTCCCCTAGGCATCATGACTTTTGCAGGAACAAGCATTCCACCCAGTGTTTCTACTAGTCCCAATGATTTGGCAGAAAGCTTGATTGAGGCAGCATGCATCTTCATTCTCTTTGTTGGTGCAGGTGAACCACTGCTGCCAACTATGAGTTCCCTAAGTGTGAGCTTTAGTTTCTTAGGAGAGGAAAAGGGAGAGCTAGGCCTTCCGCACTTCAAGGGAGACTGTTCTGCACTAGGTACCAATGCAAGCTGCTTGTTGGCTTCCTCTGGGGCTTGCAGATTTGCATGATGGAGAACCATAGGTCTGTGCAGTTTGGAGGAAGAACCATAGCTAAACAGGCTCTTTGCCACATCAGGCAAAATGAGTTTTTAGATTCCTTGAAAAAGAAATGCACCTCCACTGAAATTGCAGTGCGCAAACCCTACAAAAGAACTAGGGAACTCCACATTGTTTTCGACCCGCTTTGGATCCGAGCTCGGTTGAGCATTCTTACCTGCATATGGGCATTCCCCGTTTTCATGAAAGATAAGAGTACAATCCCGACAACGACCAAGCAGATTTTCAAAGAAAAAGGAGATTTCCTCAATACCCCTGTGCGCAAGCTTTAGGGTTTTGGTCATGAAGAAGGGTTTGGCAATATGGTGTGCCACATGAACCCTAATGTCACATGTTGCCTTGAACTGTTTCTCATCCCACTCTAGGAACCTGCTGCCATCGAAGCAACATTAACAATTGTATTCTTTACATCTAAGGCTGGTGGTAAGTCACGCAATTTCACCCAAAAGAACAATTCATTCATTTGAATTATTGCAGTGGGGGATTTCAAGCCATCATATTCATGGATGATGATTGGTGCATGCTGAAAATATCATATATTCAATGATATGTACTTAATTAATCATACGCTGTGATCCAACACATTTTCATCATGATCATACGCAAAGTACGTACGTACAATGCCACTGTGATTTTCCAATTTTGATGACCAAGATTAATTAACCATCGATCCCTTAGCTCTATTTCCATTTTGACGCAGTCGGAAAGTAACTCTAGGTTTACAAGCAATAATCCTAAAACAAAGATTCTGGAGTCCACCAGAGATAAAAGAGAAAACTCTCAATTTTGATTGATAATATAATAAAAGATAGGTTCTACAGCCATTTAAGGTTGCTTATATATGAGAAAAGAAACCCTAGGGCGACTAACAATGAAACCCTAAAGCCCACGGGTAAAACCAAAACAAATCCAAAACAAACTAGAAAACCGAAAATTCTGAAAAATAGTAAATTACAGTTTGAGGCCCTAAAAGACCCCGAAAGCCCTAAAAAGCCCACACGTCAAGCATCGAGTTTTGTTCCTGGCGTGGTTCCCTTTCCGGAAAGCTATAGCAATCGCGATTCGGACACCGAATGCCAAAGTTGTAGAGAACCGGGTTTTCCTCCTTTTCCACGATCGAGTTGTTCTTCAATTCGGACCGCCATTCGTTCTACATCACATTTGATAATTGATGGATCAAGCGCATTTGTCTAGGTTAGAGCTCACCCACACGCTTGCACTTGCAAAGCCATGTCTGAAGAGCATGGTTATGGACCATTTTTCTACGCTTCATACATTCATTTTTCTGCCTAGCTCAATTAGCCTTTTCACATCTAGAACGTTAAGGATAGAATAATCCAAATCTGGGTCCAAGTCCGAATCAGATTTGGTCTTGTTTAAATTCAAATATGGAGCATCTCTTTATTTGGCATGATCGCATGAAGCTTGGCCAAAACCGACGCGTAGTTTGAGTGTCTTCTTCCACATAATTACACCACTTTATTTCAAATTGCATGAGTGCATTGTATTTGGCTTAGTTTGTTTATCACTTTCTCTATCTAACTTTATGGTAGATTAGATAATAATGTTTGTGTCCATTGCTTTTGGTTCAGGTTTTGTTTTTTTACAAAGTTTGTTGCACTGTCGCCTGTCGGTGCATACAATCCTCTCCATAGAGAGAGGGTCAGGCTTGGTTTAGGGTTTAAAACTCAGCCCAACCTCCGCCAAAGGCCCTTAAATACCGGGTCCGTAAGCCCACAAATTAAATATTAGGGAAAATGTCCATTTACCCAAATTTAAGCTACATTAACCCCTCTTACCCAAACATCTTATAAGATTACCCACTTACCCAACAAATGACATATATTTTGTCTTAATACCCAACTAAGTTTTTTTTTTTTTTAAATTTATTTTTGAGACAATTTTGCCCTCTTTCCCATTGTCATTAAGAGAGAAGTCAACGGAGACTTGACTGGAGTCTGGTCAATGCTCACCGGATTCCAGCAACCGATTGCCGGACTCCGGTCACTGGTGACAGTCGCCGGTGAAGGTCACCGGAGAATATTATTGCCCCCTACTAAAAACATTATTGCCCCCCAACAATATGATTATTGCCCCCCAATAATATGATTATTGCCCCCTATAATAAAAACTTTATTGGGGGCCAATAATAGTATTATTACCCCTCAATAATAACATTATTGCCCCAGTAAAATAAATTTAACCAATACAAAAATCTCATCGTATACTCCATATACCAAATTTAACAAGATAGGCAAAAATAACTCATCGAAAAAAACAACATATGCAAAAATATAGAGTCATGTGAGTGTGTAAATGGATACTAACTAAATAACTATGAATACGTGGAGCATCAGGACTGAAAACCCGTGTGCTTCCACCACCTCATATAGAGTATGCTATCTTGTTTGAGAAAACTAGAAAAGGATATAATGGCCAGAAGCTAATATGCTTGCTTGTTTCTCTGTTCCCCAGCCAATCTATATCTGAACTTCCTTGGTATCAGAAACTTTCTACTTCTCTCTAAGCAAAAGAACATAACTCAGATCACAACCACCAGCCTCACCTACCTTGCTACGTACAAACCAAATCATATACACAATCATATCAAACCCACTGTAAATGAATTAAAGCACGTCCAAGCTACTGACCCTAGAGGTAAAATGCAAGATAATTGAAGTCACTACCATCACAATCACTGCCGGTCCCTCCAGACCCGAACTTGGACACCAAAAATCTAGAACTAGCGCGTTTCTTGACGTCGACGGCCCGGAATCTCCACCTAACGCCGGCAACATAGATCTCTGGTGTTTTTCCTTCTCTGACGCAACCTCGTCGTACCGTCGTAAATCTACGGGTGCGCCATACCGTCATCGGAGCTGTTGAAGCAACTCGAGACCGAAAGGAAGGCTGATTGAGGAAAGCTACTTGCCAAAGGCTGTACTCGGCTAAGAGCGACGATGATCCGGTTTGGGAGGAGCCGCAAGTATAGATCCATCGGTCTAAGGTCGTGGTCTGAGTCGCCAGAGGTTTGGGTGGAGAGCCGGAGGTCAATGGCAGTGAAAGAGTGGCTTAGTAATTTTATAATTAAGCTTTGTCTAAAACAGTCTTTTCCTTTTAAATGGGGTAAGTGGGTACACTAATATCTTAGCAGAGTAAGTTGGTTCATATTTGCCTAAATTTGGGCATTTGGTCACGTGCCCATGTGTAGTCAATTATATATACTAGCCTTCCTGCACGCGCTATGCGCGTGCGGAAGGGCCGCGCTCGCGCGTGC
>LYNE01000051.1:0-13286 GCA_001662545.1 Rosa x damascena
GTACAACTGATACATGAATCGCATCTGCAAACACTGATATATAATAACAGAGATAAATGCATGCTGTAAATGCTGTATAAGATTTTCAATCAGTACCCAAATGAAAGCATGGATTAGGCTTCACCAAAGAATTTTTACAAGCCAATTGAGGAGAAGAATCAAATTCTTCCCATGATGCATAACTGAAAATACTTGACACTATGAAAAACTTGCCTTCCTAACGTATTCCCTTTTCACGTCTTCCCATGGTAGTTTTCCCTTTGGACTGAAAATTGAAGCATTCCAAAGTGCTCCTCTTGCAGCCATTACTGATGAGGCACCTTGAAATTCACCAAAAGCACTCAAAAATTGTGTGCATACATATATCAAATGTGAGATTTCAAATCTAAAAGCTGGAATTTGTAATATTGTCTAGATTGGAATAATTCAATTTTAGATTGGCTTAACTCGAGGCCGGTTGTGTTAGCATATGATTAAAAGCTGATGCATGAGGGATAGCACGTTTATATATAACCGGTCTATATGAAAACCTGATTTTCAATATTATGTCTATGGGAAGAAATAAAAGAAATATATAGAATTCAAGTCATACCCTGAACATAATTATTTCGAATCCAAAAACTGTATTAGATCTAGTAATTTCATATAGACGTATCAGTCTTTTAACCAGTATAAGCTTAACATGTAGACTTTCAATCGAAATGGAGCCTTGCTAGATAGAAGTACAATTTACTTACGTGTATCTTTTCATGATCATATTGATACACAAGGTTACATTTCAATGCATCATCAGTTCATCACATATGAAGCAGGCTTCTTAAAGGCAGTGCAACAATGAATCCCTAAATGACAGCCCTAAGAAATGAAATAATCCTGACTCTCATAGGTAGCACAAAGGCGTCAATGCTTAAGTATCGATCATATCCCACTGAATCGTGTCCTTTCAACCATCCTCATTAAACTACATGATATGCTTCAAAATTGAAATTATTGTCTTACGATTACTTAAAGTTTGTCATTGCCATTACTACCTGTAGCAACTTTGATGCGCTGAAAATCATCATACTCAAAAACATCACCGTTTGCTATGACTGGAATGGATAATGATGCTACAATATCAGCAATCTCACTCCACTTTGCTGGATCCCGCGGCCTATCTGCAACTCTTCTGTAGTTTATTGACCAGAAATTCATGTGACCATCATTTCTTTTTTTTGGGAAAAGACAAATATAATAAACAAGGTATCAAAAAAAAATAAATAACAGAGAGAGAGAGCAGGACAAGATGTCCACAGAAGAGAAAAGTAGAAGCTCAGACAAGAAGCGGCAGGAGCCAAGAAACCCACAAAGACACCCGAAAGAAAAGGAAAACCCTATATTACTGCTGCTTTAAAATCTAGAAGTATACATGAGATGCAGTTAGATTTTAAAGCATAAGTAGCCGAAGCCCAAAGAGCCGACAAAATCCCACTCTCTCCCAAAACTCTTCCACCCCTACACCTAAATAGACTCAATAATTCTTTCCAGCCAGTACACTGCAGGCCCAAGCACTTTTTCTTTTTCTTTTTTCCTTTACCAAAACCAGAGCGGTTTTAGCAATACAAAGCAGAAATCCCAGCTGGGACTCCCAAGTCACCCCAGCCTCCGTACATAATTTCTGCCAAAGAGTAGTACCTACTTTACACTGCACAAACACATGATTAATAGTCCCTCCAGTCAATTTGAACATGACACACCAGTCAGGAGTTTTGGGACAGTAAAGACCATAGAGACCTAGCATTCCTTGTTAAGAGGTTATACCAGTGATATTAAAAATAAGCCCGGAAAATACACCTTAGTCACTTTAACTTGAGCTTCATCTTCCCTCAGGGCTTCAAATTTTACAAGTTAAAAAGTAGGATTTTGTTAATGAGCATGGGCTAACAGAAATGCAAAAAGAAATCCCTTCTGAAAGCAATGCAGCAAGGGCTAACAGAAAGTTTACGCAATCTACAATATTTTCGTGTATATAAAGAATTAAAGATACTTTAAAATTTAAATACTATTTTACAAATATAAAAAAGCATAAAGTTGTCACTTAGCAGTTGTATTCAGATGAAAAAAATAAATAAAATAAAATAACTTCTCAAACAAGGCAGACCTTCCATGAACAGCAAGAGCGGAAACCCCAGTTTTTTCAATTCGTCTTGCCAATTCCACAGTATCCTGAGATGAGTTCAGTAGTCGAATCTTACACGTCACAGATATATCCATGTTCCTCCTCAATGTCGTCATAATCTGAAGTCAGAGAGCAATAATGTGAGTTACAAATTAACTGCCAACACTCTGAACAGATGAAAAGAAAAGGGATTCTCTAGAGGATAAGATTTTATACATCATGAATAAGATCGGGTTTTGACAATAATGCAGCTCCCATTCCTCCACTCACAGAAAATGACCTCGGGCAACCCATATTTATATCTACCGCAGCGACATCTTTACACCTAAAAAGAAAATATCCATAAGTATGCAAGGCACTGTTGATACAGGAGACAATACTCTACAATGAGATCAATATGGACACACAACTCATGCTTATTTGTAATTAGTTTTCTGACTTTTGTCCAAGAGTAAGCAGATTAGACTGGGACATGTGAAGTAGCCGACATACAACATGTTCCAGGAAAATTGGACCGTGAAACCAAACACTATTAAAGCAACTTCTTGAAAACCAGTTCTGCAAGCAGACCTGAATCTATCAACAACAGTGTTTTAGGGGATGATTCAAGTTAGAAGAAATTTACTTTTGGTAGACCTACCATGGCATTCTACCTTTATCAGTCAGTAGTCACTTCCATGAGTGTGTAACAACTAAACACCATGGTCCAGCTAAAAGAAAATAACCTCTTTGTTTTCCTCGAACTTCTCTTTGTTTTTTTCTTTAATTTCAGTGGCACACACATTTAATTAGGTAAAAAAAAAGAGTTTTATCAAATTGAGGAAATTTCGTTAACATTACAGTCAAAACGGCACAAATATGTAAACCAATCGAATTTACACTTGCTGATTTTATGCATACATAATACTCAATACTTAGAAACATTCATAACATCAAACTAAAGGCAGAGTCACCGGTTCCCGAACCCCCCACACAGCTCTGATCTGGATTCTGTGTCTTCATATTAAAGTTTCATGATGCAATGCAATAAGTGTATCAACTGGTTTCTTGTAACTTCAATTTGAGCTAAATTAACCGAAAACACACAAACAAAATATGAACTTCACTACAAAATAAGAACATCGAAATGTGACCAAAAATCAACTTACACAATGTGAGCAGCATTGAGGGCCCTTACAGCATCAGAAGTACCCATTTGAAACACAACTCGATCCCGTTCCTCGTCGCATGTTCTGAAAACAACAGCTCCTGTCCCCTTCTCCACAAAATCAATGGACCCTAATTGCTCTGGGAAACAAACACAAAACACAAAACCCATAAAGCTTCTTCAATCTAAGTAAGTACTTGGTAATCATTTAGTTCCCAAGTAAATTTGCACCCAAAACCATGAAACTAATATACTGGATGGAGCAAAAGTAAAAGTTACCATTCACTCTGCGGTGGCATTTGATGAGCTTATGATCGATAATTTCCTCGCCGTAGGTTATGTCGGCACCGTAATCAGCAGCTAGTAATCTAAATGGCAGAGTGCCCTGACAAAAATTTTGGGTTTTGAAAATTTCAGTGGCAAAGAGCAACTTAAATTTCTTGAAAAGAATGAGAATTGGGTAGAGGGGGGGAGTTACTGACAATGCGAACCATGGGTGCGAGGACGAGTTTGTTGTTGTAGTCCATCTTGTTGGTCTCTGATACCTACAGGATGCTCCGCCCTTTTGACTCCTGCTCCCCTCCCGCTTTGTATTCAATCACTATTTGTATTCAATCTCTTTTCTATTTTTTTTTTTTAGTTCTAAATTTATTATTTGGACATCTGCTCTAAATTTTTTTTTTTTTTTTAACTTCTTGTGTCACCCTTACCCTTTATATTGCATCTCACACCTATACGTCCATCACCATCTTCTTCACACCATGTGTTTTTAGGTAACTGCTTCCAATCATAATTTCAAACTATGGACAACCTGGATTTGATCAACTTCGTGTCTAATACCATTCCACATACAGACACCAATGAGAAGATAACTACTTGATGACTGGAAACTGGAGTCTGATAATCCACTAGAGAATCAAAGCTTCATATATCTTATAAGTGATACTGTGACCTCACACTTGTGATAATTAAAGGAACCCTTAATACCCACAAGCCTCTCCCCCAAATATAACTTTGCATATTGCTTGAATTCTTGTCCAATAATAAGATCTTTCTCTCCTTCTTTAAGCAAATCACTCATAGACGAGCAGAGCTAACAACAAATTGAAGAGAGGCATCACAAAACACAATTCTCCTTTGCTATCATATATAGCAAAGTTAACCTGCATTGCCAGCTCCATAGGTCACTCTCAATATTTGCATAATATTGTTGGAAAGTTGTTGCTTAGCTGTCAAGTTTGTTAGTTACCGTTTCCATTCTTCTTGTTAATAATCCCTATTTGTTAGGGAAGTGCTTATAGGTTTGATTCAGTCTAGACCATGATCCACGTTTAGTTAGAGGAAAACGTGGGGTAAAATCTTCTTTCTTGTAAAGGCTTATAAAGCCATCAGTTGTAGTTGAATTCAATTAGAAGAACATTCCTCCAGTTTCAGAATATTGTGTTTAGGTTGTTCATTCCAACAATTCTGGTATCAGAGCCCTCCACAGGGCCTGAGTTGGGGTTTGAGAAGCCGAGAAATTGCAACTTTCTCAGGAAGAGTTCAAGTCTGAATAGGAGTGAAACATAGAGAAGTTGAGGGTCAGAGGGAAACACTTGGGGTTTGAGAGAGTCAACAATGGCGGCAAAGAACAACAATTTTGTTCAACCTGCTATACCAAGGTTCGATGGTCATTATGACCATTGGTCTATGTTGATGGAGAATCTGTTGGGATCAAAAGAGTATTGGGGATTGGTGGAGGATGGAATACCAACAGTGGCTGATGGAGTCCAACCAACAGAAGTGCAACACAAGTCAATCGAGGAGGCAAAGTTGAAAGACCTCAAAGTGAAAAATTATCTATTCCAAGCTATTGAGAGAAGTATTATGGTGACGATTCTCAATCGAGACATAGCCAAAGATATATGGGACTCAATGAGGCAGAAGTACCAAGGGTCCACGAAGGTAAAGAGAGCTCAATTGCAAGCTCTTCGGAGGGAGTTCGAGGTACTTGGAATGAAAGATGGAGAGACTGTAGATGCTTACTTTTCTCGGACCTTAGCCATTGCCAACAAAATGAAAGCGCATGGGGAACAAATGGAGCAGTTAGTGATTGTGGAGAAGATACTAAGGTCCATGACTGGGAAATTCGATTATGTTGTGGCTGCCATAGAGGAATCTAATAATCTGAACACAATGTCGATCGATGAACTTCAAAGTAGTCTGCTTGTTCATGAGCAGAGAATTCGAGCTCACACTAGATGAGAAGGGCAAGTGTTGAAGGTCACTTTTGATGAGAAAGCAGGAGGAAGAGATGACAACAGATATGGTGCAAGAGGTCGAGGAAGAGGAATCTTTAGAGGCAGAGGAAGGGGTCGTGGAAGAGGACAGCTCAACAAGGCACTAGTTGAGTGCTACAAGTGTCATAAATTGGGGCATTTTCAATATGAATGCCCCGATTGGGAGAAGAGTGCACACTATGCTGAATTAGATGAGACAGAGGAGATGCTTTTAATGACTTATGTTGAGCTCAACGATGCCAAAAGAGAGGAGGTTTGGTTCCTTGACTCGGGATGCAGCAATCACATGACAGGCAACAAACAATGGTTCACAAACATCGACGAGCAGTATAGACAAACTGTCAAGCTTGGGAACAACTTTAAAATGGTGGTAGCTGGGAAAGGTAACATTAAATTGCATGTTGATGGAGTTACAAAAGTAATTACCAATGTGTACTATGTTCTCGAGCTAAAGACCAACTTGATTAGCATCGGACAACTGTCAGAGAAAGGAGTTGCTGTGTTGATTCAAGATGGAGTGTGTCGATGCTATCATGCAAAGAAGGGTCTTTCATGCAAACGAAGATGTCAGCAAACAGAATGTTTGTAATTCTTGCAACCATGATGCCAAAAGTTCCAACGTGTTTCAAGACTGTCACAGAAGATGAAACACACCTTTGGCATTGTCGTTAAGGCCACCTCAACTTTAAGGGACTGAGAACCCTTCACTATAAAAAGATGGTGAGAGGCCTGCTTGAAATGAAGACACCGAGCAAGCTGTGCAAGGATTGTATCATAGGCAAGCAGGACAGGGAATCCATTTCGAAGAAAAGCTTATGGAGAGCCACACATAGACTTCAATTGGTGCACTCCGACATTTATGGACCAATCACACCTTCATCAAGCAGTGGAAAAAGGTACTTGATTACTTTTATAGATGATTACAGTCGAAAGATTTGGGTGTCGTTCTTATCTGAGAAGTCTCAAGCTTTTGCTTCATTTAAGATGTTTAAAAGTATGGTTGAGAAAGAAACAGGGGCTCCAATTCAGTGTCTTCGAACAGATAGGGGAGGAGAGTTCACCTCTCAAGAGTTCAATTCATTCTGTAGTTCACATGGAATAAAGAGGTAATTGACTGCAGCTTTCACCCCTCAACAAAATGGGGTGGCTGAGAGAAAGAATCATACCATTATGAACATGGTTCTATGTATGTTGTCAGAGAAGCATGTCCCAAAGTATTTCTGGCCCAAAGCGGTAAACTGGACCATTCACATTCTCAATCGAAGCCCTACCTTGGCAATGAAGGAATTGACGCCTGAGGAAGCATGGAGCGGCATCAAACCATCAGTTCATTACTTCAAAGTCTTCGGCTGTGTAGCTCATGTGCACGTACCAGAAGCTAAGAGAAAGAAACTTGATGACAAAAGTTTCTAGTGTGTGATGTTGGGGATGAGTGATGAATCCAAAGCATACCGGCTCTTTGATCCAGCAACAAATTGTATTGTGATCAGCAAGGATGTGATTTTTGAAGAAGATGAGTGCTGGGATTGGGGAAGAAGTTCAAAAGAGATGCAGGTAGGTGTGTTAGACTAGGGAGAAACTGAAGAAGAGAGGAATGAACTCACTCAAGGTGAAGACGAAGATGATACAAATGACAATACAGAAGGTGAGGTAGCAAATGGTTCAACTTCAAGCCAAGGTGAAACAGCAAGTGGTTCGGATTCAAGTCAAACTTCAGAAGAAGCTCAAGAAGAAGGGAGGATTCGCAGACCAATTGTGTGGATGGAAGATTACGAGAGCGGAGAAGGGTTGTCAGAAGAAGAAGTAAGTCAAAACTTCGTGTTGTTTACTTCAGGTTCTGATCCAGCTACTTTCGAAGAAGCTGTCCAAAGTGACAAATGGAGGACCACAATGGAGAATGAAATAGAGGCAATTGAAAAGAATGGCACTTGGGAGCTTACAGATTTACCAACAGGAGCTAAGACTATTGGAGTCAAATGGATTTTTAAAACAAAGCTAAACCAAAATGGAGAGGTAGAGAAGTATAAAGCCAGACTTGTGGCAAAGGGATATTCTCAGCAATACGGAATCGACTACACCGAAGTTTTTGCACCAGTGGCTAGGTGGGATACTGATGTAGGACGAGAATGTGCCCAGTTTAGCCTAAAAACCATAAAAGCAAAGAAGCCGCGTAGAATCAAGAAGAGTGATTGGAAAATAGGTAACTCACGCGTAATGAGATTATTAGCCGCTGGAATATTCAAGAAGATTTGGTTTTGGACCTTTCGAGTTACTCGTACAAAAAGTCAGGTTTTGATTTTGAATCAGATTTGACTAACTTTTGGCCAGAATGTCCGTTTGAGATGCATGATAGCTTTCCAGAATGGGAACGACGAGATCTTCAAGACTCACTTTAGTGAGCCCTATCAGATTTAGGCCAAAATGTATCGTCTTAATTATCCGATTCGTGATTTCATATTTTTAGGCTAGTTTTACATTCTTTTTTATTTTAGGTTTTCTAGTTTATTTTGGATTTGTTTTGTTTTAATCCGTGGGCTTTAGGGTTTCATTGTTAGTCGCCCTAGGGTTTCTTTCCCATATATAAGCAACCTTAAACGGCTGCATAACGTATCTTTCATCTTTTATCAATAAAATTGAGATTTTTCTCTTTTATCTCTGGTGGACTCCAAAATCTTTTGCTTAGGTTTATTGCTGGTAAACCTAGTTATCAATCCGACTGCGTCAGATACTATCAGCATGGTAATTGCTCTCGCTACTAAAAAAGGATGGTGTGTGTATTAGTTAGACTTTAAAAGTGCATTCTTGCACGGGGAGCTGAACGAAGCAGTCTTTGTTAATCAACCACAAGGCTATGTGAGGAAAGGTGATGAGTCAAAGGTGTATAGATTGAAGAATGCCTCGTATGGCCTCAAGCAAGCTCCGCGAGCTTGGTACAGCCGCATCGAAGCCTACTTCATCAGAGAAGAATTTGAGAGATGCCCTTATGAACATAGCTTGTTCGTGAAGCAAAGTGAAGGAGGCAATATTCTCATTGTTAGCCTTTACATTGATGATTTGATACTGGTAGTGATGAGAAGATGTTCAAAAAGTTTAAGGAATCTATAGAAAGAGAGTTTGATATGTCAGATCTTGGTAAAATGCATTATTTCCTTGGAGTTGAAGTAATTCAGAGTGATGAGGGGATTTACATTTGTCAAGGGAAATGTGCGAGGGAACTGCTGGAAAGGTTTGGCATGAGGGAGAGTAATTCTTCAAAGAATCCTATTGTTCCTAGGTGTAAGCTGATGAAAGACGAAAATGGTGCGAAGGTGGATGCTACACGGTATAAACAGATTGCTGGCTGTTTGATGTACTTGGCAGCAACTCGACCTGATCTAATGTATGTATTAAGCTTAACTAGTAGATTCATGAGCTATCCAACTGAACTACATATGCAGGCGGTCAAAAGGGTGCTTGGGCGCCTCAATGGTACAACTGATTTGTGGATTCTGTATAAAAGGAATGGAAGTGAGAAGCTTGAGGCATACACGGACAGCGATTATGCAGGTGACTTGGATGGCCTGAGAAGTACTTCAGGATATGTTTTTATGTTAAGCACGGGTGCAGTCTCATGGTCCTCTAAAAAGCAACCAATGGTTAGTTTGTCCACAACCGAGGCCGAATTTATTGCAGCTGCTTTCTGTGCATGTCAAGTGGTTTGGATGCGAAGAGTTCTTGAGAAACTAGGTCATGCTCAACATGGAAGCACCACTGTGTACTGTGATAATTGTTCAACCACAAAGCTTTCGAGGAATCCTATGTTTCATGGAAGAAGCAAACATATTGATGTTCGCTTCCACTTCATTCGTGACTTGACTAAAGATGATACCTTGAAACTAGTTCACTGCATGTCTCAGAATCAAATCGTAGACATTATGACGAAGCCATTAAAGCTTGAGGTGTTTGAGAAGCTGCGAGGAATGATGGGTATGTGTTCTATGCCAAACATAAACTGATTGCACAAGTGCAACCAGTTTAAGGGAGGAAATGTTGGAAAGTTGTTGCTTAGCGGTCAAGTTTGTTTGTTACTGTTTCCATTATTGTTGTTAATAATCCCTATTTGTTAGGGAAGTGCTTATAGGTTTGATTCAGTCTAGACCATGATCCACGTTTAGTTAGAGGAAAACGTGGGGTGCAAATTTGTTTTTATCTTCTTTCTTGTAAAGGCTTATAAAGCCATCAGTTGTAGTTGAATTCAATAAGAAAAACATTCCTCCAGTTTTAGAATATTGTGTTTAGGTTGTTCATTCCAACAAATATTGGGTCCTCTACTGCCTTGTCTCAACGTTAGTGATTGGGCGACGTGACTTGGCAAGATTGCTGGAAAGAATAGCAACAACAATACTAAGGCCTCGTTTAGTTCACGGAAGGGAAATCAATTCCCTTGTCTTTCCCATGGAGAAGGGAAACTAAAGTTCCTTGTCAGGTTTCCTTTCCTCTGTTTGGTAAAGCAGGGAAAGTATTCAGGAAAGACCATTTGATTTCCCTTCGGTGCAGGAAAGGAAAGTAAAAATATATCAATATTTCAATAATACCTTTGTATTTTAAAATAAAAACATCATAAAATTTCAAAAATACACCAATTTTTTATGCAAAAGAGGGTATTGTTGTCCAAAACTTTTGTAATAGATGCTAGGAAATGGGAAGGAAAAAGCAATCCCATGGGATGTGAGTGGAATGATTTTCCCCCCTACTTTCCCCTCTGTCAGGAAAGTATTTCCGGAGTTTGTGGTTACCAAACAAAACAAAGTAATGATTTTTCTTTCCTGAGTCCTCAATTTTGGGAACCAAACGAGGCCTAAGAGAATTTGGATTATTAGTGGAGAAGAAGACCTGTAAAATATGTCCTTCAAAATTCCAAGTTCTTTTTGGGATGGCCCCAGATCGAGCAACAGAGAGAGAGAGAGAGAGAGAGAGAGAGAGAGAGAGAGAGAGAGAGAGAGAGAGAGAGAGGAGAAGACAATTTTGGTGTTTTTTCCTTTTATTTTTTTTTTTTGATAGAAGGGAAAAAATGGGATTAAATTTTTACAAAAATTATGAGAGATCCAAATAGCAAATTAGGAGGTCTAACTAGAATTACTTTTTTTTTCCTACTAATTGAAGTGCTTTCAAAGTCTGTTATTACTCCGAGGCAAGACCTGATTAAGATAAAAACCTCTTCACAGGATGATCGAACGCTAGATCTTTTTGAGCATCTGGCTTACATTCGCCCAACTTACAGGCCTAGTCAGATTTTTTTTCCCCCTTCTTTTCCTAATGTGAAATCTATTAACATTAATAAAAGGGAAAAATAAAAAACAAATAGTAAATAGGCCACATAATAACTTGGACAAGAAAGCATATAATGTCTTCTTTTCATTAGGCTAGGGCTAGACTTTTGGACTCCGAAAAACCGATAATCGACCGAAATGTTTTTGGGAAGCTCATTCCCACTACTCCCATAGCTTGGCCGGCCTATTAGAGGTAGTAGCAATTTTCCCATTTCATAGCCAAAGGCTTGGTTGGATGCAAGATGTACTCCACGAGTAGCGGTGCAAACATTAATGATATTATTACGACATGTTGAACTTTCTTTTCTTACCACTAAATGTTGGTCTACCAACTGTCGTCACGTTCGCTTTCGCGCCTCTTAGCCGTACCAAATTGCTATGAGAAAACTGAACAATCGGTCTCAAAAACTTGTGTTTTCGTATCTCTCAGTCCTATGGTGTAGGTTCACAGTTCTTCCATAAATTTTAAAAAGTTTGTTCTCTTATTTTGAGGTTACATAGCATTTATGCTTCTGGGGTTTTTTCTCTTTTGATTGGATGAATGGATGATGAAGTTACCAAGATAATTTACTATAAAAAAAGAGCTCATGACAATTGGCAATAGCAATTATCATGTTTAGAGAGAATCTAAATAAACCCAAAAAAGAAAAAGAAAAAGAAAAAAAACATCAAATCGAATCAACTGCAAGACCTTTAAAAATTTTAATTCCATATGAAAATTGCAAAACTTGCATCTTTATTCATTTTTTTTTGTTGGATTTTACTTGAAAATCACTTTTTGCACATTATGATATGGCATGTTGTTTCACAAGTATCCTTCTTCATTTTGTTCGGATGTAAAAAAGCTTAATGAATTCTGTTGATTTTGAACAGGAACAAGATGATTAGGAGTTAGCCTTACAATCTTGGTAAAAACTCGGCGGTGTTTTAGTCATTCACTATATTAGAATTTTGCAGTTAGCTGAGTAGCCAAGAATAGGGGAGCAAAAGTGCTTGTTACTGAGCAAGAGTGACTAATTCCAATATACGAATAGGACTCCCGAAAAGTCAGAGCGAAACCGAAACCTAAACCTAGGTTTCGTGAGTAGTGCGGCGGCGCTTCTTGGCTCCGATCTACAACAGGGCACTCCGGCATTACAAGCGGTAAGAGGATAGGGCTTCATCTCCTTCGTGCGTTCCGCTATTTTTCTAAAGGAAAGAGGCGAAGTACAGACTTCGTTGTGGGTTTGCAAACGAGACCAGCGTTCTGCTTTGGTCGGATCAAGTTTGACGAGGAGGAGATTGGAGTCACGGTTTCGGGACTAAAGGAGGAGCGAGGTCAGAGAATTTATGCTAGAGATCGGCGTTCGGATCGCCGGTTGAGGCTTCTGTTTTGTGCTTGAAGAACCAGCCTAGTGCAACAAGTACGGTCGCTAGCACAAGCTTAGGTGGGAGGCGAGATGGTTACCGTCACTATGCCAATAATGCCTTCAGACGACAGATATCATCTGTCGTTTGATATGCAAATTTTCTATTGTGTATTCAGCTGCCGTCTCTTACGGCATCAGACGACAGACATCGTCCGTCGTCTCACCCTCCTTCACACAACAGATGCAATTTAAGAAACTGTCGTCTGAAGTTCCCAACTTTGAAGAATTGGTGACCTTCTGTCGTTTGTAATAAGAAGAAACAACAGATAAATGTTTTGGGAAATAATCTTGGACAACAGATTTAGACAAACATCTGTGGTTATAATGTCACTTAGACAACATCTATGTGATGAGTTCTGACGTCTGATTGCAACTTCTGTTGTTTGATATTGATGTTGACTTCACTTTTCTGTTGTTTGATATTGATTTTGATTTCACTTTTCTGTTGTTTAAAAGTAAGAAGAAACAACATATTATAGTTTGGTTTAGTTGTTCCTACATATGTTGAGACAACATATATTGTTAAACCTGTGTTAGATTTTAACCATATCAACATCATTCATAAATAACAATCACCAAAGCCATTAAAATTAGTCATATTTGTCATTGTCTCCACCAAAGCCAAAATAAAGCCATATTTGTCATTGTCTCCACCAAAATACATGAATACATATAGTGATCAATCCCATCAGTTCCCTAATACTAAACTAGGTTCAAGTATGATCAATGAAGGCACAAAAAAACTAGCTAGGTTTAAGTATAATCCCATAGAGACTAGTTCTATCTATATCTATAGGGACAAAAGAAGTTCCTTAGTACTATTCATCTATCATATATATATATATATGGAACTGATATAGCGATCTGCAAGCTGTTTTCTCCCAGTAAAATCGACATGAAATAGTCAAAGCAATCTGCATCACACATCAAAAGGGAGACATAAGTGAACTGGAATGTTAAGGCATGAACAGCTTAGCTTTGGGA
>LYNE01000051.1:41864-58418 GCA_001662545.1 Rosa x damascena
CTTCTTACTCTACTCCATATTCAAAATTAATTTAATCTAGAGCCAATCCTCCCCACAAAATTCCTCCACCTTGCCAAATTCACACTCCCAAATCCAAGAGTAACCCCATACCCAAACACAGTAACACACCTTGGCCACCTCTTCTCCACCAAGGCCTTCTCTGCATGCCTAAGATCGTCAAAATGGATGGTCACGATCCCGTCGCAGGACCTCTTCGTCTGAACCCACCTCACCCAGCCGAACGCCTCCTTGGACAGATCCGAGAACTCTTTGAAGCTGTGGACTGCCGTCGGATCCAGAGCTTGGTGCTCGGCGGCTCTGCATGTACTCCTTTCTAGTTGGATACTTCTTCCCATATTTCTCCATGAAAATCTTGAACTCTTTCTCAGTTCCAAGGAGGTTACTACCACTCGAGAATTTTCGAGAGCTGTCATGATCTGTGACTTGGTGGATGATTGGCTAAAAACCCATACCTGAGAGAGATTAGAGAGAGCAAAATTGCGGCCGTAACACCACTGGAGTAGGGGCTACATATCTTCAAAATATGAGAGGCAATCTAGTTCCAGCTAGGTCGGGCTGTCTCCACAGCATTTCCGTTGGGATTTGAGAATGATGGTGTCAGTGCCTCGGACGCCGACGACAGTATTACCCTTTGCGTTGGGACCCATGCTGAAGCATTGCATTTTCGAAGAGTTTTGAGCTAAATTATGCAAAAACAGAGAGAAGATGCAGAGTTTCGAGCCAAAGCTGAGTTCTTCTGGAGCTGGGAGAAAGGCAGGGGCAATTGTTGAGAACCACGACTGCGACGCCACCGACGTCGAAGTTGAGTCCCGCGACGATACCCTAGGATCCGTACAGAACTTTAGAGAGAGAGAAAAGCAACAAAAATAAATAAATAAAAAGAGAGAAAAATTAGAAAAATAGAGAAAAAAAAAATTAAAAAAAGGGGATCTTAGGGGAGAATAGTCATTTTGACCTGTTTTGGACCTATTGTATGAGAATCAGAAAGAATAAGGACTATCCAGTTTAATTTGAAAGGCGAGGGACTAAACTGTTTTTCAGGGAAAAGTTTGAGGAGTAACAAGTATTTAATCCTTGTACTTTAATTAGTAAAAGGGCATTAATGAAAATTATAATTTTATATTTTATTCTTATGACTTACCAAACACTACGTATAATAGGAATGGAAAATTAATTTCAGAATTTAATTTCCAGTAATATTCCAAACACCTACATAGAAATACCAAAACCATTCCATATCGATCTGAAAAGGAAAATAAATCATTTTCCTATTTTGACATTCTTATCAACCAAACGGGGCCTTAGTGCGCTTTCGGCCTTTAATTTTGATTGCTTTAACCTAGAATGTGCAAGAGATTTTTAGTTATAATTTGTTCTCTATTCATTTTTCAGATAAAAAAATAGAGTCAAAATGCATATATTTCCGCGATACTTCTCCTTCAAAAACGAACAACTGAACTCCTCTTGTAGATTCAAATCCAAATCCAAATCCATCATTTTCTTCTTCGCTAGGAAACCAATCATTATATGCATCTTAACCCAACCTAACCCTACTTACACGAAAAGTTTGCGTAGTGAGTAAATAATATTCTTTTAGTAAAAATGTCAATAAATAACTAATTTATACTATTATTAAGAGAATAGGTTTTGTTAACCAAAACTAAAAATTTTGACAAATTTAACCTGAAAGATTAAAAGACTTTGTGAATAAATTAAATCACAAAAGTATATAAGTAAAAAAATGGCTCTCAAACTCTCGCCCTCGCTGCGGGGGTTAAGATTGCTTGCAAACCCTAGCCGCCATGGCCTAGGACTCCATCACCGGCACACGGCGCCGACACTAAGCAGACGAACATCATCTGCCTCTCGCTGCCTTAGCATAGTAATCCAACGTCTCTCTGCAACAAAGGAATCATCGGTCTTCCCCTTCATTGCATCTCACCGGGTCAAACTCCAAGAGTCTAATGACGTCGCTACTGCTGGCCTCTCAAGGTGGCAGTCGAGGATGGAATCAGGTCGGATGCAACCACGGCGAGGCCTGTGATGGCTTCTGACAATAGCAGACCAGCGAAGAAAGGGTGGATCCGGTTTGTCTTTGATACGGGCTAGAAGCAAAGAGAGATGATCCGATCTGAGGGTATGGGCGATATCATGCCCTGAATTTCCTGTTTGGCTGTGGATTTGAGTTGGGCGTCGATGTTGGGGCGCGGGTTTTGAATGGCGGCTGGTCCGGCAAGAATAGAGAAGATTGCTGGTGCTTGGCGGCTTATTGGTCTTCGATCTGTGATAATGTGGAGAGAAATGTCTCAGGATCCAGGGTGGAGATGTGAGCGCCTGCATCTTGTAGGTGCGGCGGCGATGGTGGCCGTGACGGAGATCGATGCAAGATTAGGAGTGCACAATCTGAGTTGGGTGCCCAGATCATGATTGAGGCCCAATTTGAATTGGAGGCCCAAATTTGTTGAATGGCGTAAGTTTTAGGTGTCGAGATCCATTTGGGAGCCTAAATCACTTTGGAGGCCCAATTGTGTTAAGGTGTCCGATTTCTTTTCGGTGCCCAAACAGAGTTGGGTGCGGCAGTTAAATCCTAATTTGAAGCCCAATGTTTTGAGATCTGGTTATATGGGTTTCGAATTTGGGATCTAGGAGGCTGGAATCAGCCAAACCTCCTAGGCCTAACTTGGATAGCAAGGAGAGATTTTTGTTTTTTGCTGAACTATGCCTCTGTATTGGGTTCTAGATTTCTTATAGTTATAAGTGACACGCTAAAAACAAGCGCGCAATTTAACCCTGCAAAATGTAGTTGTTAGTATAGAATAAGGAGGAATCGTTCTAGCCGGGGATTGAGGGTACACCTGTAATTGCATAAACAAATAAAGAATTAATAAAAGTATAAAATATTATTTATGAAAATAAAACAAAGAATGAAGATATATACAAGTTAACGAAAACAGAGGGGATTTTAGGATTTTGTAATAAAAAAATAAAAGAAACAAAAATAAAAATGTAAAATACATATACAAGGGGTGGAACGCAAGGAATAAAGATCAAAACCACATCCATAAGCAATAAATCCGATTATAATTCCTATAGTTTATTTTCTATGTCATGAGAAAGAAGTTGACCATGTGAAATGTTAAAAAACAAACGATTTCCCATTTTTTACTTTCCTTGAATATTTAATCTAAGTGAAAGCACATAAATTAAACCTATTGAACATGCAATCATAGTCTAGAAAGCTAGCTAATCAAGAACAAATTCAATGCATGAAGAACAAAGAAAGGATGTCAACCAAAGTCCAGAACCTAGTATGAAAAAGTTCATCTATTTGCAATCCTCCTTAATTGATTTCGACTTTTGTCCAAAGCCTTTACTACTTATAAAATAGGTTCACAAAACTATTAAGTGAATTGTTTACCTAAATCTACCTCCAATTACAAGCATATATCCTAAGTTGGCCACGAAAGAACACATACATATAAAAGTTTTCTATAAAGCAAAATCAATTAAGCAATCTCACATAAGCAACATAGAAATCAACACAAAGAAATCACAACTTTATTTCAAAACATATAAATGGGCATTAAACTTTGTTCTTAACATCATGTTAACTAGAATTCATAACTCTACAAATCAAACAAAGGAAAACAAAAGAAAATATGAAATACACCGTGAAAGATGAATGACAAAGCCTTGAGACGAATAACTTGAAGATCCTTGAAAGCAAGCAATCTTCCAGGGATGACACAAGGGTGGATGGCGGCTAGGATCTTGATGTATTGCATGGCTTCTTCTCCTCCTTACTTGAAACGCAGAGCTTTTGAAGACTAGAGAATGGAGAGAATTTTTTGTGTTTAGAATTTTCTGAGGGAGAGAGGTGTGTGAAGTTGTGTTTTTGGCTTCAAGAATTACTACTATTTATAGTGGAATCCTCCTCTCTTGTGATGCAATTATGGCCTAAATGAGTGATTTCTTCTTCAAATTTCCTTGATTTTCTCATGACAGAGTCTTGAATTTTTTGATCTCTTTTCCCTTGAATAGTGACCGGATACATCCCTTATTCCTCTCTAGTATTTTCTGATTTTATTCCTTCCTCTTAACTTCCCTAGAATTTTGCATGGCAAACTCCACCTTTCCCTACTTTGAATTGCACTAATTTATTCTTCCAAGAGTTGTTCACACAACGAACTCCTATAATCAAGAAAAATCAGAAATTAATTGGAGTCTATAATCAATAAGAAATAAGATAATTAGGAATAAATATTGACTATGAACACTCCCCTTTTATCTCCACGAAATAAGAAGAATTTATGTGAATGAAAACTCCTTGATTTCCTCCTTATTTTTGTGCTTCATCTTATCCTTCATGTTTCCTTGATTTCATCACTCAAGAGTTCTCAATGGGATGGAGTCCTAAATTCCCTCTTTAAAACAAGAAAATCAGAAATAGGAAAGTTCAAAGGAAGAAAGTTCTCTAAAATAAAATAGGAAATATTTCCTAAAATGAAAGAGGAAAGTTTCTAAAATGACTTATCCTTCAATATTTACGCTCATTTCTGCTCTTTTTTACCACTTTTCTCCGATATACACTTTTCTCCGATGTACATAGAAAATAGAAACTAAATTAAAAATGATTAAGTAAAGGAAATAACTAAGTAAATATGAGGAAATAACATTTAAAACATCGCATTAAAATGCTCTTATCAATAAGCTTGCTCTCATTTGTGAGCATTTATTGTCTAATGGGTGGTGCTAGCATACCACGTCCTAAACTTGCCCATAGATGGCAAGGGAAGGTATGTATCCGTGCTATTCTGGCTTGAGTTGAATGCGAATTGCTTGGTTAAAAAAAAAAATCACAAAAGTATATATGACAATTAAAAAATATATTTATATTAAGAAAATATATTGACTCTTAGCTTTTACTACAAAAGTTGAGCGACCTAAGTCGTGATCTAGTTTGTGACCCAATTAGATTTTGGTGTCAAGAGAAATGTTAAATTAACCCAAGAAAAAAAGTTGGAATCTTAAGAAAATCTAACAAGCTGAGCCAACTTATTATTGACAACACCATTTGCTTGATAATAGACGTGTCATATTTGTTGCTTGATAATAGACATGTCATACTTGGCTCAAACCATGCATGTACCTCTTGCAAACTTCCCTGATGAGAGCAATCTTAGATAAATCAGCATCATCCCTAGCTTGGGCAACATTTAATAAATTAAAGCACAATTATTCACAATCTCATCAGGCCATCTTTGATGAATATCAAGGTGAAAACCTATTCGTCAAGCCTCCGCCTCCATGCGAATAGCCCAACCAACGTGAGTGAAAGGTCATGCTATAGCAGCAATGCAATATCCCTAGTAATGCTAATTTATTATCTCTATTTCTAATTGTTTTCATTTATCCCATTTTTCAATATTATCACTATGATTGTAGGAATTCGATAAGAGTTTCCCTATCTAAATACATAATGAACTAGTGAGTTCAATGTTATTTTGTTTGGGTTGTAAACTATCCATATGCATTTCCTGCTCAGGATAGTAGTAGTCGCTTTTTTATGATTTTGAGTTTTCCGGAAATGTAGTTCATGGATTTATGTATTGGCTTGATTTTATCGGTAAATCATAGTTGTTGGTTAGTTGACCTGACTAATAAAGTGATGATCGCGAGTTCAAATCTCATTGGTACCAAGATTCCAAGAATTAGTAGTGTGTGTGTGTGTGGGGGGGGGGTCTAAAAAAAAAAACATGTTGGCTTAGTTGTTAGTAATATCCACATGGAAGTTTTCTATTGGGCTGTCACACAATCTATTTGTTGTGATAGTATTATGCAAAACTTTCGTACGTGTGGCTTCAAAAATAAAACAATAAAAATTTTGTTTTGGGTGTAGCTATTTCCATCCTATCATTTTCTTTATTTACCCTACTTATTCATTACACCGTACATTTTTATGTCAATATTAAATTTACTCATCTAAACCATTTTTCTTTTCTAGAAATATTCTTATGTGACATATCCAATTTTAAAAAAAAATTAATGAAAATCTCTATTTAATTTATACCAATAAAAAGACTAAAATATATTATATTTTCTAACAAAATCATAATCTGATTTACTTTTGTTTTTTAGTTTTCTCTTTTAGTTTCATTGCTCGTCTATTTCAATCTATGTCAAAAGATTAGTAAGTTGACAACTATGAACAATGAAGAAGAGAATGATTTTTTTTTTTGTGTGCTTTAAATCTTTAATTTTAGTGTTCACAAAGGGTATTGCAAAGATTTAGATGAAGTTAACACTATGGTACAAAAAAATAATAACAATAAATTCAGATTTGGGTAGAGAAGATGAAGATTAATGTTATCCAATGAGAATTTTAGTAGCTATTGTATTTAATTAATTGGTTATGTATATATTGTTTTTAGAGTAATAGTCAACCACTTTATTGAAAATAATAATAAGAAATATTACAACTTAAAGATGTAGAAACTACATCGAAATATGAAATAACAATAACAATATTAGATGCAACAAAGCATTGGAAATAAAACCTAGTAAGAAGATTAAGTGATGCACTTAAGCATTTGATGAAGCACCGGATAGAATCCGGGCTATGTATAACGGTACCAATAGTACGGTCGACCATACTTCCACACAAAGATATGCGTTGAATAAAGGGTAACCTTCTATCAAAGTAACCAGCGGTAGTGTGACCGACCTTGCCTACTCCACACAAAATAATACGTCGAATAGAGAGCAATCTTCTACCTGAGTAGCCGAAAAACCCATTCCAAAATGCCAAAAAATATTGGACCCCTAAACAATCTCCTGGATCCCAGATGCGAACCTTGACAGCTTTGGGCTCATACATCAATTGCAAATCCCCAAGAAGGAAGACCCAACCAAAAACCCTACTTGAGCAATCCAACAAAGGAGAGGCCCAGGCCCATATAATTCTCCTTTGGGCACCCAAAATCTCTCTGGGCACCTCGACCATTTCTAACGTCGATCCCATATGCTGCTCCACCTCCCTTGGTCGAAGAAAGATCATCTCGGTCCCACCAAGATAACGCCACCCGCCGGAATGAGGAGCCCGCCCAGACCCCTGGTACGACTTCGCTCACCATCTGTTACCGGATCACCGCCTCGATCTAGGATGCAACGAAGACAAGCGACAGCTGCCGCTCCAGCGCACCGGGGAACTGGGTTGAAAGAGAACTCACTCATCCACTCCGCCACCAAACCAAAACCGCACGACGCCGATTTCAAACCCGCTCGGATTAGCCGAAGACGTCGGACTCTTGGTGCCAACCCGATCCGAGAAAGCAGCATAGCCCCTGCGTGTCCCCATTGAACAAAGGCAGGGTCATAGTGGATTGGAGAAGAAGAAGTTACCACAGGCTAAGATGCAAACCCCGACCTGATACAGGGCACGACAGATGTTGTACTTAAAATAGCCGACACCAAAGACGATATCGGAATAGTTCTCCATTGAGAGTGGAGAAAGATACGGAGAGGCCAAGGACGGTGCTCTCCCAACCCTAGCAGAGCAAGCTCTCTAGTATTTTCATTTCTTATATCAATTACTAAATGAATTTTGTTAATTGGTTATGTATTTATGTTTTCCTTACAGATTTGGAGTTTAGAAAATTAGTGTACTTGCTAGTCATTTTGCATTTGGATAATATAGTTTTTCATCAGTCAAATGTTCATATGATGAATTAAAAAAATGGGAGGGTGGCAATTAACCGCTCCCTTTTCTTTTTTCTGCAGTATTTGTTTGTATCTTGAATTTTGTAGTATTATAATATTCTTTTTACAATTAGGCCTCATTTGGTTTGCGGAATAGAAAGTTTGGAAAGAGAAATTTATTCTTTCTGTGTTTGGCACGCTCAAGGAAATGAACAACTTCCTGCATGAAGGGAAAATATGGGGAAAAATGGATCCTTCCACACTCCATGGGATTCATTTTTCCACATGCTTTCCCTACATTTTTTTTTTGAATCGAATAATTATCTTTATTGAATGAGGCCTTAAACAGTCTAATTACAATTTGATTGTTGAATGTCCATAATGCATTCTGGAGCCTTTTCAATCCAAACTGATGTATAGTTATCATCAAAAGCTATACTAGCTAGCCTATGAGCTACTGCATTGATTACTCTATAGACCATTTTAAAGGTTATTATAACCAATTTTATCCAAAAAAAAAAAAAAACTTTGAATTTTGAATTGTTTATGTTTTGATAATAAGGATACTATTAAAAAAATTGATGTTACCTACTTTCCTATTCATGCACAAACCAAATATCATAAAAAAAAGTAAAATACCTTTTCCGATTACTTTTTTGGCGTTCCCAAACATTATTGGTAGGGAAACTAGTGAAAAATTTACTTTTTCATATTTATGGGAGAGACCAAGGAGTCAATTTCCTTTACGCGAACCAAAAGAGGTTTAAGATAGAGAAAATTTTTCAAACAGTACCCGAACTTAGGCCGACTCCTAACTTCAGTACCTGACTATGCAAAACTATCACTTTGACCCTAAGTTTAAAGCCCGACCCAACATTCATACACGTCGTCCATGACAGTGTTAACTAACAATCCACATGCTAAATTTGGATGGGTATTTGGATCATTTCGTTACCCAAACCTTATTTTGCAGATCCCTTCTTCTTCTTCCCTTATCTTTTGCAGATCCCCTTTTCTCTTTTCATTCCCTTTCTCTTTCTTCTATTCTTCTTTTCCTACTGTACTTTACTCTCAGACCCAAGGCCAAGGCCAACAACGGTGTCGTTTCCGTCAAGATCGTTCAATTTGTTTGATTACTTTTGGTTGATTTTATCCTTTTTAACTGGGCTTGTTCTTCAACCCTCGAATTTGGGGATTTGCATTTTGGATTGCTTCATGCTTTTTTGAGTGTTGATGAAGATTGGAAGTGTGTGGTGTGGTCTTCTTATTCAATTATATGAGCCATGACCGATTTGAGTGTAAAGAAGAAATTGGCATGGCTGACCCATGGGGAATTGGTGGTGATGATATGAAATTAAGTTGGTGATTTGTTTATTTAATACAACATTTTTGTTTCTTTGAGTTTATGAATCAATATTGAATTTCAAGTTTGATGCTTGCTTAGCTTTGTGTGTATTCAATTATGAAGTATGGCTCTGAGCAACGAGAAGAAAGTGAAGTAAAGAACAAAGAAGAACAGAGGGGAGGGGGAGAGAGAGAGAGAGAGAGAGAGAGTCTTTGTCCTTGAAGAGAAGAACAGAAGGGAGAAAGAAATTTTTTTAATTAAGTAAAAAAAAAATTGTACTGAATTACCCCTCAAAATATGCCACGTGGCTGGGCTCTTAACGCCGTTCATGACGGCGTGTACCGTTCTTGGGTCGGCTTCAAACTTGGGGTACCAAAGTGATAGTTTTGCATAATCGGGTACTGAAGTTAGGAGTCGGTCTTAGTTCGGGTACTGTTTGAAAATTTTTCTCTTTTAAGATATGGTATAGAGTGTGCACCGATCACACACCAACCACCACCCCTTAAGTTGCAGCTTCCGTTACCGTTACAGTTACCGTTAGTGTGAAAGGGACTTCATGAAAAACAAAAGGAAAAAAAGGAAGACTTAGTGAACAAGGAAATTAGAGAGACAGGGAAGGGTAATTTCTTGTGCAGCTACAATAGCCCCTTCAAGAAACCCCCAAAAGTTTCAGCCAAAAAAAAAAAAAGAAACACAGAAAGTTAACGCAACGGTGTCTGATGAAGCAGTAGCCAGAGGATGATCGAGGACGTCGTCGACCATCCTAATTGGTCATCATCCCTTTGCTGCAGCTAATGAAAACCCAGAATGAACGGCCGTATCAACGGTGGAGTCGTGGCACATACAGATCGTCGACTGGTAAGGTTCTTTATCTAGGTATTTAACCTGTATTTCCTTTGTGATAAGTTTCATCCTTCACTCCAGTTTAGTTGAGCTACAAGAGATCTTCCGAATCCAACAGATTGCTATTTTGTATTTTCAGACTTTCTATCAGTGGTTACAAGTAGACCTGATCCTCTGGGATTACTCTCATAACAACAATGGTGAGCAATATTATCTTGGAGTGGGAGACGACTTTAGGGCGGTTTTCAGGTAGTAAAATAATGTTCTGCAATTTTCGATTAATGGTTAAGATAAAGCAACTATATCAATTGAAGTTGATTTCAAAAAAATAAAAAATAAAAAATAAAAAAACTATATCATTGATGGAGTTAATTTGATCTTTACATGCTTATTATCTGGACATTATATAATGAAAATTTATCGTAAAAAAGTATTTTGTATCTGCCAGGCCGGCCGGTCTCCTTACTTTGTTCTTCAAATAACATTTTCCATGACATGATACATATCTCCATATCTCCTCCAACCATTGATTTTATACAAACATAGAACCAAAAGAAACAGAAATTATTGAGAGAAATCAAGTAGTAATATAGATGAAGTGGGATAGAATCATAGATATGTATGGTTTCATTTAGCAATGTAAACATGAGCAGCATATTTTCAATCAACTAACTAAGGAACTGGTGATTTGTTGATCAAGACCAGGTCAAGCTAAAGATCCATTGTATAGCGTTTGTTTGCCCAAAAAAAAAAAAAAAGGTTCTTCTATTAATTGGTTCAATTAATTTTCTTTAAAAAAAAAAAAAATTTCTTCTATTGTAGGCCCATTGTAAAGCATTTACAAAAGCTACATGATAAAGGCCAATTCAACGGCAACCTTAGAGCATCTATCCGGATCCGTTCACAAATTGTTGGAAATAACCCTGGACGTCGAATCTTTGAAGTAGAGTTCACTGGAGATATGAATTTTGGAGGTATGTGAATCGAAAATTGTGTCAGAAAAAGCCAGAATTAACATATTAACTTTTTGTTCTAGACGAACTTTTAACAGACTGCAAGATTAACATTAATTTGTTTGTTGTTTTTGGGCTCAGGTGATAATTTCGAAAATGGTTTAAGGAGGGATTTGCAAGATCTTGAACATCTTGTCAGATCAGCGACAGCAGAAATGCCAGAGAGGAATCGGCCTGATTCGTTGAAGCTTTATCTTCTTCCAGTTTTTCGGAGATATGTTTTCCAAGGGAACATAAGGTACTTGAAAAACTTAATTTTTAATATTACTTTTGGAACTTCTTTTTTTTTTGTTTTTTGGAGAAAATTACTTTTGGCACTTATTTTCTAGTATAGTACTATATAAGCTTGGGGTTTTATCTTTTATGTCGATGAAATTATCATAAATGAGAAAACTCAGAAAAGTAGTATGTTTTCAAAATGTAGGGGAATGTTATAAATGAAAACCAAGTTCAAAGGATATCAAATCATGAACTTTAAGGAATGCATATATGCAATGCGTGCACCAAGTAGGGCGGAGTCCCTTTTTACAATTTTACTATCTCTGTAATTGTATAATAATGCATATGTTGTTACCCAAAAGATTCAGTTTCATACCTCGAGCAAGTTCAAGCAGTAACCCAACCTTTTTCAAGTTTTCAAGAAGCAAATCAGGTTCTGGGGAGGAATTATCACCTGTCTGGAGTCTGGACTCTTTGTCCTAATTCTGTATCACGAATAATAATCTGCCATCTGTTTTTCCACTAATAGAAACTTAACACTGTTAAGTTATATTATTTTTAATTTGAAAATAACAAATAATTAAACTCAATATTGGCAAGACTCTGGGTTTCCTTCGTTGTCACCTTCTGATCACGTTCTTTCCTCCAAAAACCCATCTTCTCTTCCAATCCCATCAAAATTGGCCCTGTTTCTGACTAGTCACCTTCTGATCATGTTCTCTTTCCACCTTCCCCAAATTCCAATCCCATCGAAATTCGCCCTGTTTCTTTCCACCATTAAAGCAGAGAAAGAAAGTGCAAAACTCTCCATCCTCTTCCTGAAATCCATTGCCTTTTACACTCCAAAACTTCATCATGACAATCATGACTGCTTCCTTCAATCAAGCAAAAATAACCCAAAACCAAAATGCTCTCTGCCAATCCAAAGTCTCTTCCTTTTTCTTTCTAACAGTGGCCCAGATTATCAAAGACAAAGTTTATATCAATCTCTAGATACCCAGCAATTGGTAAAATCCAGAAATGAATTATTCAGATTTTCATTTAAAGGAACCCAACTGATCTAACAAATCTAGATAAAAAAAAAATTGAGCTAACAATAGACAGTAAAAAATTGTAGGAGATTGAAAAATTGGGAAACGTCCCATTTGGATTAAGGATCGGTAGATCTCCAAAGTAATCTTGACCAGCTCTCCATGCTGAGCCACACGAAGGTTGGTCTCAGGAACAGAGTTGAGAAAGAACAAGACTGCAGCTTTGGTTGCCCAATGACGAGTGTTCCAGACAATGAAAGCAAGGACGAGAGCAGAGAGCAGAGAGCAAAAGGAAGAAGATGAAGAAGAGGGCGTTGCGCCGTTGTGGACCACAATGAGAATGAAGGAGGAGACAAAGAGACCTAAAACAAAGATGGGTATGAGACTGCAGAGGCAAGGGCGAAGGAGTTTACTCGTTCAGATTTGAAACATTTTCTTCTAGGCTCAATAGATATGAAATTCTTTTATTTATTTTCAGAATCGATCTGAAATTATGAATCAAGGAAGGGACAACGATTTTTTTTTTTTGAAACGAGAGTTAACAGAGTTAGTGGGCTGGTAGACTAGTGATTAGGTGACAAATTATTATTTGTGAGACAAAATTGGGACATGGAATTTGGGGACAGGTAATTCCATGTCCCGACAGGTGATTTCCTCCCTCTCTTCTGATGGTTCTGGGGTTTCCTTTTCACTTTAGTTCGAACAGTATGCTCTCAATCGGTTTTCTGTTTGTCTAGAGCAATCAACAGTTTACAGAATAAAAGGTTGATTTTCTGCTGTTCACAATCATATGATGAAAAAAGAATGTAGTCGATCTAGAAAGAATTCACGTGTTCGACTTCCTTTCTCTCACCTTCTTCTTTCTCCTTCAATTCTCTGTAGAATTATTGCTTAGGTCAACAATGGCGTTTAGGAAACGCCATCAAATTATTGCGCTACTTTCTTTTTTTCTTATGGCTTGTCTTCCGTGACGTTTTCCAGAAAAACGTCGTCTATAAAGACTTTTCATGTCCTTTTGAGTAAAACGTCATAAATTTTTTGTCACTAAAGATGATATATGTAGTAGTGAACTAACCATTAACTACAGTCCTTAATTAAGATTTCATCTGAATACGTATAGGACGTACTTTATCTACTAATGACTTTCTCTCATGGAACAGGGAGGAAGGTCGTTACTTTATCTACTTCAACCCTCTGTTTTACGATGGTGCTGACAGGAATCGTCTATACCATAAAGTATGGGAACTGCGACGTAGAAGTGACGCTGTGTTTCAGCGTCATGTGACCCTGGCTAGTCAAGAAACTTCAATGATTGACTGGTACCGTAGGATTCCATACAACTTTGACATTCCGATGCTGTATCAACACCCGCTCTGGCATGTTTATAGTAATAGATCCTCCCCCCATTCCACATATGCAACTACTCCTAGTATAATTCGGTACTTGAGAAATGCCACCCATCACTACCAAGATTATGTAAGTCGACTCTGGCCCCTCAAATAATTTCAGTATAAAAAGTATAATTTGACTTGCTTGTTATTCTTTTTTTCTTTGCAAAATAATCTGATGATCTAATTGGTGTTCTCTGAAATATACTATGTCAGTCAGTTGGAGCATTATCATCACAGGTCAATGACCAGCTATATAGATTGTTCCCAGATGCATGTCCCAAAATCTTCTTTGAGATAGTGAAAAATTTTCGAGGCGAAAATGGACGCAGATACTTTGGGTACGTGATACATTTTCTATACAAATTAAGTCGTACTAGAGGGAGTAGATGTATACATGCGTAGCAGAAATATAACAGTCAGTTCGTAATGGGTGTTCAATAGTACTTCAAAGTATTGAAACTTAGTTACGAGAGGTGTAAGATATTCAATTAGTTCAATATGTGGGACACAGTGAAAATATTGACTAATCGAATGGCTCAAATCCTCAGAATCTCTATACACAGAGCACAATAAAACATTTACATTTGAAAGTATTTGAAACTGATGTTTGTACCGTTCAAACATAAAAGTTCTATCGTAATCTAAAGTAGAGAGACTCCGAGGATATGAGCCACTCAATTAGTCAATACATGTAGTATGTTTCACACATTGAACTAATTGAATCTCTTACATATTGTAAGTTTTAATATTTCGAAACACCATTAAACACTAGTTTTGAAGCACTTACTTTATTATTATGATTTATTTAGTAGTTATAGTAGGAGTGTGGGATTGCATTTTCTTAGTTTGTTTTGTAATTTTGTTTCAATAATTTCCTTTTAGTCTTTCACCTGTTGACAATGTTTGGTAGTTATTTTATCTTACGTGCTACTTTTATTCTTAATCATTAGATGAGGTTAATCACACACAAAATTCATGGATCATACTATAATTGGTTGCGTTCGTAAGTTCGATAAGAAATGTGACACTATGACTCGAAGATATACATTCCATTTTTATTAATGAGATATTCTTTGTTCCCTTTACAGGATCGATTTGGTGACTTTTCTAAAAGATGGGCCGTTTGGTTTCACCTAATGAAATGATGTGTAAGTAGTGCATTCTATATTTGTCCTTCAAATGAAATGAAATAAATATTGATAACTTTAAAATTGATTTCATTTCTTTTCATTTTAGTTTTTTATGCAGAAAAAGTTATATCTTCTTTGATTGTGGGTAGGAGGAGGGAAAAATTGAAACTGGGGATCTCTACCAATGCTATGGTGAGAAAAATACTTTTTTTTTCTATCTATCCAAGAAAAAATCACTCGGGCACCATTTTTCTATCTATTCAAGAAGAATACCTAATTTACCTAATGAGGTCAGTCTAGTGGAAGCATGCTAGACTGCAAGTAGGGCTTCACCTGTTAATAAGAGGTCTCTGGTTCGAACCCCAGATTGTGAAAAACATTCCTTAGGGAGGGGCCATAGCCAAGTTACTTCCGGCCCCGGAGTGGTAGCTCACTCGGCCACAATTTTTCTATCTATCCAAGAAAAATACCTAATTCCCTGGAACAATTGCAAGTTTTGCAGAAAAAGTTAATTTGAATTGGAAGTTAGTCAAGCTTGCACTAAATTATGTTGTTTGCGAGTGCTTATATACATATATATATTTACAGTGAGGGATTTTTTTTTTCTTTGGCCATTTTAAGGGATCCCTCATTAGACCAATTTTTTTATCGCATATTGGGATCTCAACAATTTAGGTTTTAGGTCTCAATGAGTAGATCATTTATGCAAATTTTCAATCAAATTGATGATCGTTAAGATATTCATAACTGTGATTTACAATTATAAGCATGAACGGTTCAGGTTGAATATATTTGGTTCATCAATTAATTTAATCTAGTTCGATACCTTAACGGTCATCAATTTGCCTAAAAATTTGCAAAAGTGATTTACACATTGAGTCTTAAAAAATGAACGGTCGAGATCCCAATATATGATAAAAAAAAAAGTTGGTTTAATAAGCGATCTCTTAAAATGGCCAATATATATATATATATATATATATATATATATATATAGCCAAGGTTCTAAAAAACGCTAGGCGCTAGTCGGGCGGTGACCCCGGGACTAGCGCCTAGGAGCCTAGGCGGTTTTTATTTTTTTTTAACTATTTTTATCACATAAAATTAATAATTAATAATAATTATTAAAGTCCTACAATAATATTTTCGATTATTATGTGATTTATGTCCTACAATTAATTGAAAGTTGGAAAAAATATGTTTATGAGATAATAACAACCATACTTATTAATTTATTATTATCATTTAACAATTAATATTGTTAATATAGAATTATAGATATTGTAGACGAAACGTTGAGGGAGAGAGGTGGGCACACATCACTATGAGTCTTCTTCAACCTTTATCTTCAATATTTTCATCAATCACCGATCATTCTACTTCATCTCCAGTCTTTATCTCAACATTTCTCTTCAAAATTGCTCTTTGGTTTCAATTATCTCTACTCTCTCATCACACGCACAAAGCTCTCTCTCTCTCTCTCTCTCTCTCTCTCTCTCTCTCAACGGGTTAATCACCGGAAACCACCACATTTGATTAAGAAGCCAGTATCCCGGCAATCCGGCTTCATTAGGACCAGCACCACCGACTCATCATCGCGCCCTCCTCAACGACGGTACCTTTCTTCTTCTTCTTCACTTCCTCGTCGACGAGGATCTAAAAGAAAAAAAAAATTACAGCGCCTAGGCTAGCCGCCGAGGAGCCAAACGATTAGAGCCATCGCCTAGCCTATAATCCAATAGGTGACCAAGCTCCTAGGCGCCGCCTAAGCTGCCGCCTAAGAGCAAGTCCACCCATTGAGCTTGACCGGTTAAGACTATTCACTGCTTTTTTGCCTTATATTTTCACTATTGAGGTTGGCTG
>LYNE01000051.1:70168-72668 GCA_001662545.1 Rosa x damascena
CATGAAGGGTACAAACACCCCTCATATTACAATGCATGCTCACGAAGAGAATAAATCCAAAAGAAAACTAAAGAAACTAAAGTCTCTACTCCAACAAGACTAAAATCTTAAAGGAACTGCAAAAAACAAAATACAGAATTTGAAAAAAACTCTCTAACCCTATCCTGCCCTAACATGGAGCCACTGTCTTGAACATCTTGACGCATAAGACCCTCTTGGTGTACGTCGCAACAAACAACACAGCCACAGCAACACGCTGTATAAAGATCTGAATTTATCCTCTTGAACCATCACATCCTGTATAATCATGAGATTTATCTTGATTTTTAATTATGTTTAAAAATCGGGGCGTGACATTAACGACCATTGTTGGAATTAAGAAGCCTTATTGCATGTGCTCTCTGAAGATGCTGTTCAAAAGATTTTGGCAATCCCTATTCCTGTCACTGTTAAGAGTGCAATTTGGTTACATGCTCGGTGTATTCAGTCTCATTCTAAAGTGAAGACTCTAGATAAAATGTGGAAGTTAAACATGCCTCCAAAAGTAAAAGTTTCTAGTTAGACTCTCATTAGAAATAAGCTTAATTAAAGATATAATCTCTTTATATAAGCCTCAAATTTCCTCTATGTCCTTTTTGTAATACTCATGAAGAGAATACTGATCATTTCTTTATGAACTGTTCCTTTGCTAGAAATGTTTGGAATCTGGCTAACTACCTTAATCCTTTGCGGTGTAATTCCTTGTTTATTAATTGCATTGATTCCATTTTTCAAAATCCTAATATTCATAAGGATGTTATTTCCCAAATTTTAATGATTTCTTGGTCAATCTGGCATTCCAGGAACAGATTAGTTTTCCATCAGTAGCTCCCTCCCCAACTCAAACTTTTTATGGGCTGATTTGTTAGGTACTAACTATTGGAAGGCTAATCCAAAGTATGAGTCTGTCAAAGTTTCTAAATACTTTCATATCAAATGAAATCCTCTAGATATGGATCAGGTCAAATTAAACTTTGATGGTTCTATTTGGCAAGGTTTTGCTGCTATTGGCTTTGTGATTAGAAATTCATATGGAAATCCTTTATTTGCTACCCCAAAGAACATTGGTCGTGCTAGTGTTATAGTGGCTGAAGCAACTGCTATCAGGGATGGACTCTAGCCAACCTTATTCTACCATCATTTAAAGATTTAGGTTGAAGGCGACTCCAAGTTGTTGATTGATTGTATATTATGAGGAAACGCTCAACTCCATAGCAGATAAGTACCTTGGTGAATGACGTTAAATTTTTGCTCAGTTTCAATTTATTAGATTTCGACATGTGTTTAGGGAAGACAATTTTGTGGTTGACAAGCTAGCTAGCTTTGTTAAGATTCAGGGACCTCCCTCTGTTTGGTTTAATTGCCTTACTCTGTCTGTGTACCCAGGATTCCATCTGGATCAGCTGGGAGGGGAAATAGGTTGGGGTTTTGTGTTGTTGTTCTTCTCTTGTAGTTTTTCTTTTATCAAAAAAAAAAAAAAGAAAGCTACAGTCTTGGACTAGAAACTAGCATCACTAGATTCAAAATGCTATCTGAGGACAATGTACGTGGTGAAGAGTTGACAAATTCATGAATCCAGTTTAATTTGATCTGAAGGACAGTGTTTAGGGGATTTGCAGTAGTGCCTTCCCATACAAGAGATATTGAGGATTTCGGGATCTGTCATCTGTGTGGAAAACTCGAAATACCTTCTTTGAAAACACTTACCATTGTAAATTTGTAATGAAAAACCTGCCTACAAACTTGGCTAAAATGAGTCACAAGATCATTGGAGGCAAAATATGGAACCATTAGATGCCTTGTATTGTATGGTTTCAGCTAAGGACACGTTTAATTTTAGCTTTCAGGGAGTTTCTCTTTAATTTGTAATATATATTTTTTTATCACGCTTAAAAATGTCTAAAAACTTGAACCTTATTGTCATATAAATAAATTATTTTATAGTCGGATAAAAAAAAGAGGGCAAAAAGGTTTCTTTCTCGCCTCCACAACCCCTCCCCCCCCACAAAAAAAAAAAAAAAAAATTTTTTTGCGAGCAATGTCTCAAATTAAAGATATGGCTTCCAATATCATCGACTTTTGCTCTACTAGGGTTTCTCCCTAGAAGAAAGACTGATCGAGTTTGGTGTAGCGATGGCGGCGGAGGGTGCGGCGGCATCCTTAGCCTTATCGGAGGAGGCCGTAGTGAGTCTGGTTGGGGGCGGGGAGGTGATCCATGACCCCTTTTTTATACCTGTGTGGGCGTTTGCTAACCAAGAAACCGGTGCTTATTCCATCTTTCTCTGTAGCGATGTCAGGAATATGGAGGCTGAATCAGAGGGTTTTGATCTGTGAAGAGGAGGGAGGGATCTTCGTGTTCCAATTCAAGTTCATGGTGGCCCATGGTATTACAGTAACTCGATGTTGTTGGTGGCTGACTATGACGGTGTTAGGGCTTTGGTAGAGGTTCCTCTGTACTCTC
>LYNE01000051.1:77668-83505 GCA_001662545.1 Rosa x damascena
CATTGGGGTGCTTGAAGGCTTAACTTTGTCAGTATTGAAACACTTAAGCATCTTTTAGGCATAGGCTGAATGATGAATTAGGATACCATCTGCACGGTGCTTAAGTTCCTAACCGAGACAAAACAGTGTTCTCCCAAGGTCCTCCATCTCAAACTCGGATTTTAAGTGCTCAGCGGTTTCCCTTAACTCTTCAAGGGTGCCAATTATGTTCAAGTCATCAACATAAACCGCTACAATAGCAAATCCGAAACTTGTTTTCTTTATGAAAATGGATGAGCATAGTTCATTGTTAACATATCCCTTCCCAATCAAGTATTCACTTAGACGGTTATACCACATCTATACGGATCGCTTCAATCCATATAGTGAGCGTTTTAGCCTTATTGCAAACGTGCTCCGTGATTTTGAGTCAATTGATTTGGTAACTGAAGTCCATCCAGGACCTTCATATATATATATATATATATATATATATCTGTATTTAGATCCCCATATAGATACACAGTAACCACATCCATAAGTCGCATGTTCAGTTTTTCACAAACTACCAAACTGACAAGGTAGTGGAATGTGATGACATCCATTATGGGAGAATAAGTCTCCTCGTAGTCGATTCTAAGGCGTTGTGAGAAGCCTTGCACCACAAGGAGAGATTTGTACCTTACAATCTCGTTTCTCTCATTACACTTTCTAATGAAGACCCATTTATGTCTGACAAGTTTTGTATTGGGTGGTATTGGCCTAACTGGCTCGAATACCTTCCTTTTTGCTAGAGAATCTAGTTTTACGTGGATCACATCTTTTCATTTAAGCAAATCAGCTCTACTTTGGCATTTATCAATGGAGAGTGGTTCGATGTTATCAGTCTCAATAATCTCACGCTCTACAGAATAAGCGAATACATCATTAATGATGATGAAGTTTCTTTCCCACGTCCCACGTACACTAGTATAATTGATTGATTTCTACATTCTCTGCGATAGGCTTTAACATTGAGGCATCCCCCAATGATGTCTCTTGGACATAACCATAATCCAAAACATTCTCATGGGACGGATTGTGAGTATCATTGATCAAAGGATTTGGTTGTGCCTTAGTCGCTCTCTTTCTAAGGCGAGTATCCTTTGAACCAATCGGTCTACTGCGCTTCCTCATGGGACCTGCGGCCATAGAAACCACTTCACTGCCGCTATGGGCAGTGGCGCCATCTCTTGGTACCTCAAGAGCAGTGTTACATCCAGTATTTGGGATGTCAATCCTTGCAGGCACATTTGCAGCAAGTTTATGTGATCCCGTCACTTCAGCAATATCAGAAAACGCATCAGGCAGAGTATTTGCTACACTCTGAAGCTCGATGGTCGAGATGAGACATAGGGGGGGACAGACCACGACAATCCTTGTCAGTCCTGCTGAACATCCATGTTCTTATCTCCCCCTAGCGATGGAAAAACTGTTTCATCAAAGTGACAATCCACAAATCTAGTAGTACAGAGATCGCTTGTCAAGGGTTCCAAGTAGCGAATGATTGTTGGAGCCTCAAATCCAACATATATGCCCATTCGTCTCTATGGACCCATCTTAGTATGTTGTAGTGGTGTAATAGGTACATAAATGGCACACCCAAATATGCATAAGTGAGAGATATCAGGTTCGTTCCCAGTCACTAGTTGTAATGCAGAATAGGGTTGGGTGGCAGTGGGTCATACACGAATTAGCGTAGGCGCATGTAGTATTGCATATCCCAAACGGAAACAAGGGGATTAGTGTGCATAACCAATTTCTAGGCTATCATTTGGAGTCGCTTAATTGCGGCTTCCGCGAGACTATTTTGGGTGTATACATGAGGAACTGGATGCTCAACATCAATCCCTAGTGACATGCAATAGTAATCGAACGTTTTCAATGTAAACTCTCCAGCATTATCGAGTCAAATTGACTTAATAGGGTGGTTCGGGTAGTGATCCTGTAGATGGATAATATGGCCAAGGAGTTTAGCATAAGCAGCATTTCTAGTGGACAAAAGCGCGACATGTGACCAGCATGTCGATGAGTCAACCAACACCATAAAATATTTAAAAGGTCTGCAAGGTGGTGAACTGGTCCACAGATATCCCCTTAGATTCTCTAAAGGAACGGAATGAGTATTTTAGGATCCTTTGCATAGGACGGTCTCGGTCCTAATTTTCCTAAAGAACAGGCTTTACAGAAAGAGTGAGGGGCCTTAGAAGTAACCAATGAGGATATTGGTTGGGCATGAGTGTCTAAAATGCTATTGGAAGCAAAGTTGGTGATTACAACATCATCTGGGGTGCCATCACCCTAGGCTGGAGTTGGACGGCGGCAGACCCAGATGCAGCGACGGCAGCGGTCACACTTAGTCCAAGAATCAACCTTGGATTCTTCCTTCGTTTCACTCGAAAGAATGGATGTCTATGTGAAGTATTTAGTACACGAATCATCATGTCACGACCAAAATGTCCTAGTCAATCATGCTAAAGCCAATATGTGTCAGAATCCAAGAGATTTTCTCTTATTATATTATTGGATTCAATAGTCAAATTGTAGTGACATAAAGTCCACTAGATTGACACATAAGCTTGTCTAAGATGCGCTTCCGTCCCCTATCATTAGAGGTAATGCAAAGGAACTCTTTTTTGTTCTCTGTATGTGTTAATGCTCAAAGTCCGGCGGTAGCCGATCTTTCGCTTAACGCTGGTCCGGTGGGCGGACTGCTACTCTGAGGATTTTATGGCCTCAGCTAGTTGCCACACGAGAGACAGGGCGTCAGAGGGAGACCGCATTGGGCGGTCTTCACTTCTCCGATGTCTAATTCAGTCAATGCATATAGGCAGCATAACAATAAATGAGTAGTAAATGCGTAATTAATGAGGAGAGAGGAGAGATGAGAGAACCTTTTATAGGTGAGGAGAAGGTTGATCTTCTTCTTGTTTTCAATGTGGGATTGATGTGCTTCGATTCCCAGCGTCTGGAGCTTCTGATGCTATCTTGGCGCGATGCATCAGCGGTGATCTGGGGGCGATCCGGGGCTCAGGCGGTAGCCCGCCTGGCTATGCCCTCGCAGGTCACTCCTTTGGTGAGAGTCGGTACCTCTGGCGGTACAATGAGTGCGGCTCATTATAGTTAATTATGCTTGTTCTGGCACATGTAGGTACAAGTCCCCCAAGTCCCTAGTCAAGGAGGGCAATCTTGGTTGGGGAGTTGATCAGTGGTGTGAAGCGTTACCTCCGCTAGACTTGCAAAAGCATAATTAGCGTCAGTGCATTGTCAACCATGGATTTACTGAGCGAACGCTTTATACCCTTTTGGGTGGGCCCCTGCTAGGCCCGCCAGGGAGTCCCCCACTCCCTAGCCAAGACGGACCTCCTGATGGTCGGTAATTTGTTTGTTGAGGGGGAACTGCTCGCAGTAGAGGGTGTTGGGTAGCGAGCCCAATCTTTAGTACCCAGGTGACGGGGGTCAACGTACCTGATCAGGGTCATCATAGACTGTTGACAAGTCCCCGTGTTCCGTAAGGACGATATGACCGTAACGCCGCGTGGCGGTCATTGTCAGTGAGGCGTAGCCTCGGGATTCGCCGCTGGCGGATATCCCCCCTCTTGTTGTAGCAGGAACCAGCGTCGCGTAGACGTGGCTGGAGGTATTTTACCGAGCGGTGTTGCGCTCAGCAAAGTACGCGGTTTGCAAGATGGAAAGGGAGCTCTGCCGGCGGTGTTGCGTGTAGCGGAGGCTGCCTCTCTTGCAAGTTGACGTGTGGAAGTCCCGCTAGCGGGGATTCGCTCAGCGGATACTTTGGCCCTCGGAGGGTGACAAGCACTTGGAGGGTGACGAGTGAGAAGTTCCGCTAGCGGGGTTTCGCTCAGCGGGGACTTCGACACTTAGAGGGTGACGAGTGAGAAGTTCTGCTAGCGGGGTTTCGCTCAACGAGGACTTCGACACTTGGAGGGTGACCAGTGAGAAGTTCCGCTAGCGGGGTTTCGCTCAGCGGGGACTTCGACACTTGGAGGGTGACGAGTGAGAAGTTCCGCTAGCGGGGTTTCGCTCAGCGGGGACTTCCGATGATTGGCAACCTCTTCCCAGCGGTTACCTTCTAGAGACGCTTCGACTGAAGGTGGTCAATACGTGGGTAACCTCCAGAGGGTTAGCGTGTGGAGTAGTGTCTCCTCGACGTAGCCGTTTCCTCGCCATTAATGTGAGAAATAATGGATTCTGTAACCGAGGCGACGCCTCGGTTAATCCGGAGAGTAAGTGAAGTCGTGGGACACGTGTACGGTTAGTGCGTGATGTCGTTTTTCAGTGGACGGCCTAGAACTGTTTGACGTTGACATAAAAGGGGGGAAGTTAGCGAGATTTGACACTTTGCTAAAGCTTCAAACTCTACTCGTCGTCTTCCAGCTCTGCTCGTCTGAGACTCGAGAAGAAAACTGCCGCGATCTCGTGGAGTAATCACATCAGGAAAGACGACGATCTCCTGCATCGAAGACAGGTGCGCACGATCTCATTTGAGGCTTCATTCTTGAGGTTGGTAGCCTGAACCTTATCCCTGTTTCATTGGATTTTTGATATTGCCGGTTTCTGGGTTTTGGGTATTTTTTTGTGTGATATGTTCTTCCCCGATGTGTTGTGAGGGTGCAAAGTGAGTCTTGGGGTTGGGTTATGGTGTTTGACAGAGTTGGGGCTTAGGGATTTGTTAGATGGTCGAATCTGGGTTTAGTGTGTTTGTTCTTGTTTTGGCATTTTCTGGGTGACTGCTCTTGACGTTCTTGGGTATAACTGATAAAAGGGATAAGTTAGATCTTGTGTGAACTGACTGATTTGGGTTTTAGGGTTTGGGATGGCCGACTTCATAGAGATTTCAAGTAGTGAGGATTCTGGGTCCGAAGTGTTGTTCAGCGCGGCGGATAGAATTTTTATTGACTCGTTGCGTCCGTCTGCTCGTGCAGGAACCTCACTGCCAGAACCGCTAGAGGTTGAGCCGCTACAAACCATACCTTGGGACATAGCCATGGGTCGTGCTTCGGGTCCAGAGAGTTCTAGGGCAGGGGAGGCTGTCGCTGCCCAAAATATGCGTGATGAGCGGTTGGCGAGTAATAGTGCTGCCAGTGGTTCCACTGAAGGGGGAGAGGTGGCGGGGAAGGATGTTGAGTCAGCATGGGTCCTCCAGGATGGCACCCCTGTTGATGAGGCGGGAGGTAGGATGACTGTTGTCGCCGTCAACCGACTGAAGCGGATGTTTCGGTTGCAAGGCGTAGTGAAGCTGCGTCCGCCAACGGTGGAGGAGAAAGCCTCGATTCTTCCAGAGGGGTTTGCCGCCGTGCACGAGGCGATATTCCACCAGGGAGTGACTTTCCCGCTGGTACCAAACCTCCAAATTTTGGTGTGCGAGTTTGGCGTTGCCTTTGGGCAAATCTGCCCCAACATGTGGCGGTTGATGCTGGCGCTGAACTCGTTATGGCGATTGTCGGGTTGCGAGGGACCGACTGTGGCGGAGGTGTTGCACTTCTACGAACTGGTGTACGTGAAGCGCCAAGGTTGCAGAGGGCAGGTAAACTTGAGCCGCCGCCGCCAGGGAGCGCCCAAGCTGATCGAGAAGCTGCGAGATTGCATGTCTTACTGGCTGGGGACCTTTTGTGTTGCCACGACTGGGTGGGAATACCAAGCAGGGTCCAACGAGGGGGAGCTGACATCTAGGATTAAGTCAGAGTTTCAGCCTATTCGAGGTTGTTTGTCGGTCTTCGCTGAACATGACTGGCTGGGTTTCTTTTTATATATATACAGCCTTGTACTTTGTATTGACAATGACCCCCATTTTTTTTTTT
>LYNE01000051.1:88496-105827 GCA_001662545.1 Rosa x damascena
TCTCCTTTACATTGTTTTCGATGTGGGACAAGCAACCATACAATTCTAGCTAGTCCAAGAAGCATGTAGAAAGCCATGTTGTGGAGGCATCTTGGCAAGGGCGGGAATGTGGGTTCCCGGCGACGGATTTGCCTTTTCCGGATACCGTTGCGTAGCTTGAACATAGGGTTACAAGATGGATGTCGCGGTTGGGCCTTGCCATGTCTTGTGGATGTCCTAAAGTGGGTGTTACTTATGCTTGGTGATGTAGAGAACTAGCTTGCTAATGTAGGTATAAACACTGAACAACGTTTACAAAAGCGGGGTCGTACCCATTGGGTAGCTTCTCTTAGCTAAATATTGAACAAAAATTTAGCTAAGTCAAGATGCTCTTGGGTAGCAGCATGACTATTTGTAGTAATACCGAAGGTGTTCGGTATTCTAAGGGTGGGTCGTTGTGACGCCATCCTTGTCCATTAAGTAGAAGGTGCCTGGGCTAACGACTTCTACAATTTTGTATAGACCTTCCCAAGTTGGGTGGAGTTTTGTTGGCAGTGGTATGACTTCCTTCATTACCCAGTCCCCCAGTTGGAGGTTGCGGGCTTTGACCCTCGCGTTGTAGAAACGCGATACCCGCTGCTTGTTTTGCAGGTTGTGTAGATGGGCTTTATGTCGTTTTTCCTCTAGGAGATCCCTGTCAAGGTTGACTCCGTCGCTGTTGGTCTCTGGGCAGTAGCCTTCGACCCCAGCGGTTGGTTGAGTTATCTCGATAGGCAGGACGGCCTCAGTTCCGAACATCATACAAAAGGGGGTTTCACCAGTGGCGGAAGTTGGGGTTGTTTTGATGGCCCATAGAACTTCCGGGAGTTTCTCCGCCCACAAACCCTTGGCCCTGTCGAGTTTCTTCTGTAACAGCTTCTTGAGTATCTTGTTTGCCGCTTCGACCTGGCCGTTGGTTTGTAGGTGAGCGACGGATGCGAAACGCATCTTGGTACCCAGGTTGGCGGTGAAAGAGATGAGTTCCTTGTTATTGAACTGTGTGCCGTTGTCTGTGATGATTGTATGCGGGACACCGTAACGGCAGTAGATGTTCTTCCAAAGGAAGTGAATTACCTTGGCGGTAGTTATTGCCATCAGGGGCTTCGCCTCTATCCATTTGCTGTTGTAGTCGATAGCAACAATGATGTATTTGAACTGGCCCTTCGCAGTTTAGAATTTTCCCATCAAGTCCAGGCCCTACGTGGAGTGAATCCATAGACCGATGATGATCGACAGTGGTTCCGCCGGGGCATGTGGGAGATCAGCATATTGTTGGCATTTGTGACAAGATTTCGATATCTGCCGGGCGTCGTCACCGAGTGTAGGCTAGAAGTAGCCCTGTCGCATTGTGCGATTGGCCAAGGATCTGGCGCCTGAGTGGTTTCCACATTCTCCGACGTGTATCGTTGCCAGCACGACCTTTCCTTCCTCTGGGGTTAGACAGCGGAGGTTGGGGTGAGTGAATCCCTGGCGGTAAAGTTTGCCGTTTTGGATGTTGTAGCGGGTTGCTCTCCGCTTGAGTTGTCGCCCGTTGACTTTGTCCTCTGGCAATGTCCCGTTGCACTTGTATTTGATAATCTCGTCCATCCAGCTAGGATTGACCTCAATGTTGAAGATCTCCGCTAGAGTTTTTGTGATACTTGGCCTGTCGAGACACTCCACCCTTGTGTCCAGTGGACTCTGGTGTGGCTGAGCGGTTGCCAGTCTCGCCAGTGAATCAGCCTTGGCATTCTTTTCCCTGGGGATCTGTGTGATGGTGTGAAATTTGAATTTTTTGAGCAGTGTCTTGACGTAACCTAAGTATGCTACCAACTGCTGGTCCTTGGCCTGAAAGCTGTCGTTGACCTGGTTAACGACTAATTGAGAGTCGTTGAAGATGTTGACACTGTCAGCCCCTGAATCGATGGCCAGGAGTAGGCCGGCAATGAGTGCTTCATACTCTGCCATGTTATTGGAAGCCTTGATGTTGAATTTCAACGTGTACTCCGCGTTCAGCCCCCCAAGGCCTGTTAAGATGATTCCGGCGCCGCTGGCCTTGGGACAAGAGGAGCCGTCCACATGCAGGTTCCAGTCTGACTGTCGGGGAGATTGTTCCTCAGATACTACCATCTCCATTCTTGGTTGTGCTCCGACTTTGGACTGGAGCTGGCGCTCGGTGAGCTCAGCAATGAAGTCTGCCACCGCCTGGCCCTTTATGGCGGTTCTTGGTTTGTAATCAATGTCAAATTCGCTGAGCTCAATGGCCTACTTGCTGAGGCGCCCCGAATGTTCAGGGTTCTGCACTACTTGTCTCAGCGGTTGATTGGTTAGCACATGGATTGTGTGGGCTTGGAAATACTGGCGGAGGAGTCTGGCGGCAACGATGAGTGCGAGAGCAAGTTGCTCCAAGGGAGGATACCGTGTTTCGGCTTCGTTCATGCCTCTGCCTGCATTGAACACTGGGAGCTTGTCCTGGTTCTCCCGCCGGACAATGGCGCAGCTTACAGCTGATTGCGATACCGCTAGGTATATGTATAGTTTTTGCCTTGCACAGGAATGGAAAGGAGTGGAACTGCCGCCAAGTACTCCTTCAAGCCCTGGAACTCCGCCTGGCATTCTGGGTTCCAGTCGATGACTTTCTTGTGGGTTGTTTTAAGGACTTTGAAAAATAGGGCGTATCTGTCGGTTAGTCTGGAGATGAATCGAGACAGGGCGGTTAGCTTGCCCTGGAGGCTTTGGACGTGCACCTTCCATTCTGGGTCCTTTAAGTCGAGGATGGCTTGCACCTTGTCAGGGTTAGCCTCGATGCCTCGTTCACTGACAATATAACCCAGAAATTTGCTGGCGGTGACGCCAAAGAAACATTTTTCTGGGTTGAGGCGCATACCGTAGGCCAAGAGGATGGTTATTATGATTTTGAGTTTGCCACATGTCCGCTGGCTTTTATACTCTTGACCAACATGTCGTCTACGTAGACCTCAATTATCTTGCCCAGAAGTTCCGCGAACATGGCGTTCATCAGTCGCTGATAAGTTGCTCCTACGTTCTTCAGACCGAAAGGCATAACATTGTAACAATACAGGCCTTTGTCGGTGGTGAAGGTGGTGCATTCCCGGTCGGGATGCATCCTGATCTGATTATAGCCGGAGAACGCATCCATCATGCTGAGGAGCTCGTGTCCAGCGGTTGCATCAACCAGCTGATCAATGCGGGGTAGTGGGAAACTATCTTTTGGGCATGCCTTGTTAAGATTTTTGAAGTCGACACACATCCGCCACCTGCCGCTAGCCTTTTTGACCATAACCAGGTTGGAAATCCACTAGGGATAGATGACTTGGTGGATGAACCCAATGCTCTGCAGCTTGGCAACTTCTTCTCCTATAGCACGGTATTTCTCTTCGTCGAAGGCTCGGCGCTTCTGCTTGATAGGGTAGAAGGATGGTTTGATGCTAAACCTGTGCGTGATAATTTCAGGGGAGATACCTGGCATGTCTGCATATGACCAGGCAAAGACCATAGCGTTGTCACGTAGGAACTGAGTGACTTCCGCCGCCAGCTCTGGGTCTAATTGAGCGCCTATGCGGACTGTCCGCTCAGGGTGCTCGTCAGAGATGCTGACAACCTTTAATGAGGTTTCAGGGTTGACCGGCTCCTTCTTTACGTACTTCTTTTCGTCATCCCTGGGATCCTCAAAGATATTTGGTGGCGGTACCTGACTCCCTACCGCTAGGATCTCATGGCGGCAGGTTGATCGTGCTATAGTAGTTGAATAACATTCGCGTGCCAACTGCTGACTTCCCCTGACACAGCCTGTGCCGTTGGGTGTGGGGAACTTCATGAGTAGCATGTATCCGGCGATGATGTACTTGAGTTTGTTGAGTGCTGGCCGACCAATGATGGCGTTATATGAGCTGAAACAATCGACAATTATGAACTCCGTATGTATCTCCGCCATACATGGACTAGTACCGATAACTAGCCGCATATAGTCAGAACCCAGCGGTTGCGTGACGTCACCGGAGAAGCTGAGCAGTGGTTCATGATCTTGGAGTAGTTTTCTGTTTCACTTAAGGTCGTTGTAACAACCACTGAATATGACGTTGACAGCGGATTCGCTATCTACTAGGATCCTTCCGACTGACATTTTGCCGAGAATGGTGTCGATCAAGAATGGGTCGTCATGGGGCAGATGTACTCCGCGTTCCTCCTCCTCTGAGAAGGTAATGGGCTCCCAACCAGACTTTGGGAGTTTTGCGGATCTTTCGTAGCGGATGTTGCAGACTTCCTATGGGTGATTAGCTCGTGCATAACGCTTTCTTGCCCTGTGAGACATGTTGGTGATTGGAGCACCTCTGTCGATGGTGTTGATGCGGCCTAAGGGCTCAATTTCGGCGATCACAGGTGGTGGTTGGCGCACCTTGAATTGCTCCATCTTGCCATCTCGGTACAAGGTCTCAATGGCCGTTTTGAGAGCATTGCAGCTGTTGGTATTGTGACCGCTATCCTCGTGGTATTTGCACCACCTGCCGGTGTTTCTTGGTTTGCCCGCTTTTGGGTATCTTCCCGCGGGCGGTGGTGGGATCTGATCCTTGCACTGATTGTATATTTCCTCATACGAGGTTGTGAGGACCGTAAATACTGCATACCGCTGAGAGGACTCCGTCTGTTTGTTGCGGTTGTCCCCATGGGATGGGCGGTTTCCCTTGTAGTGTTGGTCATTTTGCCGCTTGTTCTGGTACTGGCCCTGTTGCCACTCCCTCTTTTTGTTAGTTGGCGGTGTGTTGGGGGTTTTGTTAGCGATCCCCTACTGACTGGAGGAGGGTTGTGTTGATTTTTCTAGCGTTGCTGGTGGCGGTAGGGTTTCTCCATATGTGATGAATTCTGCTTGGGCATGAATGACCGCCTCACTCATGAGGTGGTCGTACACCCCATTTGGATGATTGTAGTTGAGGTGATAGAGGAATGGCCCCTTGAGGAGTCCCTGCTTAAAAGCCGCCGAAGCCATTGTTTTATCAAGATCGCGGCATTGAGATGCTGCCGCTCGCCACCTTGTGACGAATGCCTTTAGTGTTTCCTCCATACCCTGCTTGACGTTGAACAGTTGGCTTGTATTGTGGTGTCCGGCGGATAGTAGGATGAACCGAGAAAGGAAAGCGTGTGACAATGCCTGGAATGAGTCAATGGATCCCGGCGGGCACTCGAAGAACCAATTCATTGCCTCATTGTCCAGCGTTTCGCTGAACAAGTGGCATAGGGTGGCATCATCGAATCCTTTGTTGTTGGTGACCTTCTTAAAGGTGTCCATATGGACGAAGGGGTCAGTCTTACCACTGTAATGTGACATTTTTGGAGTCTTTGCGTACACCAGTCTGACAGCCTGTAGAATTGCAGCAGTGAATGGTCTTGGCCTGGACGCGAAAAGTGGATTTGAAATTGGCGCTGCGGTGTTTGACTCCGCTTGGATTAACCTTTGCTCCAACTGCTGCATCCTTTCTAGTATTTGAGCAGTTGCATCGCCTGCGGGGCCAGGCCGGGCACTCCGCTGGACTGATCCTCGCTTGGGAGCGGGTGGGTTTCCCTTGGTTCTTGCCCTTGGTCTCGAGCGGTGGGGTTGCAGCGATGATTCTGCCTCCTGCTCTAACATTAACTGGGGCACTGGGGGCGGCCCCATTCCCAATAGCTCTGATGGGTCCAGCGGGACCTGCATATGCAGGACTGGTGATGGTATCAATGCGCCGGTACTAGGTCGGCTGTGCTTGGTGCTCCATGACTGTTCGCTCCGTGCCGGGTTGGCGGTTGCCTCCAGCGTTCTTCTTAGTTCATCAAAACGTGATACCAACGTGGCCACCTGCTTTTGGGCCTCGGCCTTTTCTTTGCGCTCTTGTTCACGTTCTCTATTTGCCGTATGAAGATCTGCCAGTGCCAGCTCATATAGAGAGGTGAGGTCTTGGCCTGGTGGGCGGCTGCTACTTGGGTTTGTCTCATCGCCAGGGTTTACCGTGGTGCTGAATAGTGTGCGGTTAACGTTTACCGCCGGGTTGGTAGGTCGGGGAATGGCTGACTGGTCTGCCTGCTCTTCAGCGTTTCCCCCGCTATAGTTAGTCATGGTGATTGTGGCGGGATGACCTTTTGTTCAAGGGTTCCCACAGACGGCGCCAATGTTAATGCTCAAAGTCCGGCGGTAGCCGATCTTTCGCTTAACGCGGGTCCGGTGGGCGGACCGCTACTCTGAGGATTTGATGGCCTCTGCTAGCTGCCACATGAGAGACAGGGCGTCAGAGGGAGACCGCGTTGGGCGGTCTTCACTTCTTCGATGCCTAAGTCAGTCAATGCATATATGCAGCGTAACAATAAATGAGTAGTAAATGCGTAATTAATGAGGAGAGAGGAGAGAACCTTTTATAGGTGAGGAGAAGGTTGATCTTCTTCTTGTTTTCAATGTGGGACTAATGTGCTTCGATTCCTAGCGTCTGGAGCTTCTGATGCTATCTTGGCGAGGCGCGTGGCGGAGCGTCAGCGGTGATCTAGGGGCCATCTGGGGCTCAGGCTGTAGCCCGCCTGGCTGTGCCCTCGCAGGTCACTCCTTTGGTGAGAGTCGGTACCTCTGGCGGTACAATGAGTGCGGCTCATTATAGCTAATTATGCTTGCTCTGTCACATGTAGGTACATTATGCATTTCCACATGGAATCCGTTGGCTCTGATATCTTTAAAGCTCAATAGGTTATGATTATTGCGACAGTAATCAAGGTGTCATTTGGAAAGAGGAATTTGGCAATTCCATGTTCTTGAACTAATCCTAATGGCCCAGCCATCGTAGTCACAGAGGAATATGTAGGCAGCATCTTCAAAAATAATGGCCTATGGCGGAGAATGGTGTGCGTAGTGGCACTATCCGCAAGTCATTGCAATTCTCCAGAATCCATTCCTGAAAAAAAAGCTCATTATTTAAAATGGAGCCATAATGAAAAGAACTCATAATTTTATTCATAAGCCAACGGAGTACATCATTGTTTCTTTGACCAAAAGAAAATTTAATCCGAATACTAGCTAATGCAAAACAATGGTAGTCGTTTGACTTCTTTCGGTAACACCAAACTAAATATGACTAGGTGAGTAGAGAGATGTCAGTGGAACAAAGCTCGCTTAAGTGCCACTGATCTCAATACCTTCCTAGACATCATACTTACTTTGGATGAGCCTAGTTGAAGAAAAACTAAACCATTGGCATTTACTACAAAAATATATGGAAGTGCCTATTACATCTCTTGGAAAAAAAAAAAAGACTTATACAAAATCGCCAGTCTCTTGATCTTGGCCTTTGAAGTCTTCCACCCTCAGATTTAGATCACCATCTTGATCTTCTTGTTCCATGTAGATTGCTTCCCTTGCTTCACGATACATTCTGTATGCATTGGCAAACTTCTGGGATGTAGTGCAAGCTTTTGCCCAATGTTCGGACGCTTCCTTGATCGAGGCGCCTTTATGGTCTGGCTTCCTTGATCGAGACACCTTCGGGGAGTATTTTGGATGGCCATTTCCCTTGGTGGCATCACCACCATAGCCAGAGGCTCTGCCTCCCTCTCTCGCTATATGTTGACCACCTTGGTTCTGTGCCTGCTTGTTTCGGCAGTTACCTTCCTCTTTAGGGCGATTATATGGACCAGAACGTCCAAAATTATCGTTTCGCTCCTGGCGCCCTCCCTTGGGGCGTGACTATAATTAGACTCCGAAATAGACTTGGTTCTTCACAAGGATGTTGTTGTGCTTCTTAGCTACATTCATGGCCCAATTAGCTCATGAAACATTGTGATGCATCCTGCATTAACAACTATCCGATAGTTCTTAGCAATGATCATTGCACAGATGGGGAAGGTAGAGAGAGTCCTCTGGATCATCATCGTATCAGTGATATTCTTTCCACAGAATTCCATCAAAGATTTGATGCAATGGGCACTCGAGTTGTAGTCAAGAACATTCTTGAAATCACATAAGCAAAGATTGTGCCATCTCACTTCTAAATCAAGAAGCAGGGAGTCAAGAACGTTGCCAAATCGCCTTTCTGGGATCTTCTTTATTCAGGTACTCGTATTGGAGCGAGTCATTCATGTGACGAGTCATGAGGATGACAGCTTTTCCCTTGTTTGCCCCCAAATTAGCTCTATTCACTTCCAAAGCGACAACTTCAGCAGGAGTAGGCACATTCTAGCTAGGCTCAAGAATCGTTTCCACGATTCCTTGGGCCTTAAGATGCTGGCGGACATCACGAACCCACTTATGATATCCAGGGCCTATTGTCCCTAATGGAACAAAGTCTAACGAGGCTACCACAAAAATAATAAAAATTTCTGAGCATAGTCGCTCCTAAGAAATTAGGAATTTCTGAGCGTAATCTCTGCCAAGAAATCTTGGATTAGATCAAAACAATGTTGTGTGTGTGGTCGATCGTATATTCTCAACAAACTCTAAGTTTGGAGATCTCAACAAGCTTCAAGTTTGGAGATAGCACGAACTCCCACAGTTCGGCTTAGGTCTCCCCACAAAAAAAGAAGTGGAGGGTAGGAGAAGAGAGGTTGAAAGTCCCCAAGAAAAGAAAAGAAGAGAATTAAAAGTACTTGAAAGTGGGAACTTTTATAAAAATTTACCTTGTTTAGGGTCGCTTGAAAATTGGTTGGAAAAAGGCTATCGAAGGTGGTCAAATAAGTTGCCGGTGGTGGCTGGTGCTTGCTGGTGGGGAGGCTAGCATGCTAGTGCGCGCGCTGGCTTGTTGCTGGTGTGTGTAGGTCTGTGCGAGGTTGCTGCATAGGGGTGCCCAGGCTGTGTGGAGGCGAACAGGGGCGAGGCTAGCAAAGGTGAGCACTGTGGCTGACGAGGCTAATCTACAGGCACAGGGGTGCGTGTGACATGACCTGCCCTAGATTTCACTCTGAAATCCAAGGTTTCCCTATGGGGCCCACTAAGGAATAACTTTACCAAAAATTCAGTAGAGTCACCCCTAAAATGGACTATCCAAAACCTGTAGAAAACACATTACACTTCTAACAAACCAACCTTATTCTCCCGGAGCCACCCTACTCCCCAAATCCCAACAACTCCAAAATATTTAACTGAAATCCAAAATATAACATATTCTCAAATACACAAATATAATTCCCAAACTTTATAACATTTGTCCCACAAGTTATCAAAGCAATCTAAAAGAGGAAAAAGAAAACAAGATACAAGTAGGTTTAATAAGTAACCTACAATATGGAATACAACAGCAGCAAATGCTATGTCCTGAATCCTACTATGTCGAACTAGCTACTCTGCAGATTGGGCATTTGAAACTGAAGGGCCTAGGGGGAAAGCATATAAAAACGTTAGTGTGAGTGGACAAAAATAAATAATCGAGATAATTTAAATAAGGTAAACTTTAATACTTTCCCACGTATTTAAACTTATACAATCTCGATGCATGCAACGTTTAGAAAACATATTTCTCTAAACTCGAAATCTCGTGAAAACATACTAGCCTCACAGGTTAAGATAAAATCAGATTAGCCCCGCTAGTCAAGTAACAGTAGAGTATGGGGAAGAAGAAATCACCATATGAAAAACGAGCCTCCCAGGCTCTAGGCTCGACTACCACCCACAAACACAGAGTAAGTGAGGAGGAGAACTAATAAGCTTGACTACAACCCACATAAGGAGGAGAACTAATAAAGCGAACCAAGTATGGTGAAGAAAACATTAAAAATAGTAAAATCCATAAACCTTCCCCAAAATCTCGAGAATGAAATCATGAGTACGATTTCCAACCATACTCGGACAAATCCCATGAGAAAGTCACATAAAACAACGACGTGTCCCACACGCCAAGATATTCTGGATAACACAACTCATTAAAGAAACTCAAATGCGAGATTAAATTATAAATCATATGTCGAACAATATCCAAATCCAAAATCATTTAAAGTATTCCCAATGCCAAAATATAATCTAAAACCAATTCATCTCCAAAATTAAATCATAATCTGAAACTAAAATATATGCTCGATAAATAAAATCAATAGTTGACTCAAAAAAGTAAGTGCATGCATCATTTAACATCAAAGTTCACTCACAGTATACAACTAACGTGACCACGCATATGGATCCTCGTCGAGAGATAGGTCAGTACCTTATCCTGTACAAAATTAAATTTCGTAAACAACAATTCGAAAATTAAATACAATTCTAAAACGAAACTTGAAAACCCCTCGTAAACCAACATCTCCATTTCTTCTCGGATTCGTCCCAAACTTCACCACTAAAATCGATTCGTCGATTTAAGTATTATGTAATAGAAACGAGGGATATCCAACGATCGGATTTCCGTAAATCGACAGCCGAAACTCTGCACTTTAGAAAATCACAATCGATACCAAACTTCCTCCAATTTCCACCCAAATCATACTTACACCCAACTATCAAAAGTAGAAGGCCAGAATTGCCCCCAAGGCCTTCACGCGCCCCTAACAGTGGCGGCGTGTGGGCCGCACGTGTCGTCGAGTCAACCCCTGAATCAAGTATCAACACCTATGCAAAAATCTTCCACTCACCAAGCACAACAACTTTCATAACTATCATAATGTCCATAAATGCATGAAATGGCCGAAATTTACCTCGAAAGGGGAGAGGGCGAAAATTCCTAAAAATCTTTTAAAGCTCGATTCGCCTTCCAAGCTTCGATTTGGTTCAATCCACTTGGAGGGATTGATCAGCAAAGAATGGGCATCAAAACTTGACCGGTTTGGTCGCTGGAGATGGCCGGAACCTGGCGATCGAACCGGGTCAGCAGCATGGCATCTGAGCTCGAGTTGATCCTTCTATTCGCAGTCACCGTAATCCGATGGCGGAATATAAGGTCAGAAACTGGAATGACGTGCCAAGGCGTATCAATTGCTACTGGTGCGGCATCCTGGTTCGGCCGGACAGGGGAAAAACCTACAAAATTTCAAAAATGGGTCTTCCGGATCGCGGGTCAGCTGAGAGAGAAAGTGAACAATGGTAAAATGGGGATTTCTGGAAATGACAACTTACCTAATGTTAAATTTCTATTTATAGCCAAATTACTGAAATTGTAAGTTTTACATTTTAGATCATAACTTCTCCATATGTAGATACCTCTCACTATGCATGGAGGATTTGCTACATCACCAAGCATAAGTAACACCCTCTTTGGGACACCCACAAACCATGGTGAGGCCCAACCGAGACATGCATCTCGTAGCCCTATGTTCAAGCTACGCTACGGTATTCAGAAGTGGCAAATACGTCGCCGGGAAGCCACCTTCCCGGCCATGCCAAGTTGCCTCCACAATATGGCTTTCTAGACTAGAATAGTGATTTCTACATCCCGCATCTAAGAAAATGTAAAGGAGATGACTTCCTTCACCTATAAAAGGAATGCCTCCTCCTCACACTTAAGATCATCCCATTACACACTTTGTAATCCACTTGGGCCGCAAGGCCCAAACACACATAGTACAATATTCAAGTGGACGTAGTCTCCCGCTAAGGCGGAGACGAACCACTATACCTCTCTCTGTCTCTCTCTCTCTCTCTTTTACGTTAATTAGAGTCACCAATTCTAAACGTTAACATTAGCGCCGTCTGTGGGAAGCCAACACAAAGACTTCGTCACCTACCACAAACTTTGACCCGTAAGCACTTGGTCAACGCCCATCAGGGTTGGTTAATGCCCATCGGGGCCAGTCAATGCCGAGCAGGTCTGGTTAACGCCAACCAACTCCGGTCAACGCTGACAAGGTTGGTTAACAGCGGTCAAACAGTGGTCAACCCTGACCTACAAAAAAAAAATCATTTCTGGTGCGGTGGTGCCAATGCTCTCTGGACACCCAGAGATCTGCTTTGGCCACCCTCCTTCTTCTTTGATGCATCAATCAGCCAGCAGCAGCTCTTCAGTGCGACTGTGCCGGTCCACTGCTCTCTGCTACCAATGCTCCACGGCTGTCCCGGAGCTCTGCTAATGCCCAAGCTCCACCGGTCACCACCGTTGACCCAAGCTTTTTCCGCTAGCCACCTCAGCTAGCAAAGCTCCGCCAGCCACCATGTCGTTAGGAGCAACCGCCAGCAGGCCTACCGCCGAGCTAACTCTGCCAGCCAAGGCTTCACCTCTCCGCTAGGCACTACCAACAAGGTCGAATGCTACTGCTGGTAGGCCATCCTCCGCCTGAAACGGATCGCTAGCCAACCTCCGCCGGAAAATCTTCCGCCACACTGTACACCGCCACTTTCAACCTCTGGCCAAGCCTCTGCTGAGTTCCAAAACTCCACTTAACTCCAAGCCCCCGCTGAATTCCAAAACACTGTTGGAAAAAGCTTCCTTCGTTGGCCATACTTTTCAATCCTCTAGGCCAAGCTTCATCTTTGGCGGAGCTTCATTTTCCATAGCGGAGTTTCAATTCTCATGGCGGAGTTTCAACTTCCTCTTCACACTTAGGAAACTACTCTGGACACCCATTCTTCTTGATGGATTTTCTTGGTAGAGCTTCACGCTCCAGAATCATCAATCGGTCACTCTCCAGACTCTACCTAACGGAGCTTCACCTTCCTCGACTTATGGGTACCATCAATTCATCACTCTTTAAACTCATCATCAGCACCCTTGCTGGGCTAGCGGAAAGCGCCAGTGTTCAGTTTAGAGCTCGGCCGCCATTCCAACTTTATGCTCAACCTACAAGCATACTTTGCCGGTCATCGACTTTCCCAGAGTGCGGGGTACTAATCAGCTCTCAACTAGTGCAGCACCTTCAAAATGACTTAAACACAACTCCCACTGGGCTGGACAAAGATAAGCTCTCTTATTAATATCATTATTGTCTAGCTGTCACTAAACTTCACGTGCTATGGATTATATCAACCACACATGCCATGCTTTACCATATCTCATTTTTTAACTCCGTGGAGTACAAAGTGCCACACACTAAAGAGCATGGGCACTTGTCTGTCACTCTGCCTATACGCATGAATAGCGTACACCTACTCAATTGCTCGTCAAATGCATCATGACTTATATATTCATTATCTTGCCTACAACATTTCAACGGACAGTTAGCCATGTATCAGAATACATCCTAATTATGCTTGTTTGTTAATTAGCCATGTATAGTCAACGTTGTCATACTTGTTGATTATGCCAAGCACTTCCAATATAAAAGCATATCCTACCAATTATCATTGCAACGGATAGGTAGCCATGTTCCATTTATCATGCATAAGACAATTATAAGGGCATAATATATAGATGCTGCTTGAACATATCTACTACGTCTTCGGTATGCACACAAAAAACCGGCAAACTAGGCCCATGCTTCTGACATATGCAGGAACTCATACACATGCCCATATACATTTACATATCAATGATGCCATATGCAGGAACTCATACACATGCCCATATACATTTACATATCAATGATGCCATATGCAGGAACTCATACACATGCCCATACACATTTACATATCAATGATGCCATATGCATTCACATATCAATGATGTCGTCTTGCTATGAGCAAAAACAGCTGAGTATTCAGTCTATGCACTGTTCTATAAAGTCAAAGCATGCCTTATATGTCTCTTACTTTAAAGGTTTAAAACTTGTTCGCAGCGTATAGCTTCTAATAGACACGATCTGCTATGCTGCAAATCAAAGTGCATATCAAAGTGACACGTATCAAAGTACATGCTATACTTGTCTTATGCGCATAGTCATGCTGCCTCCTCACATGTGATTTTATCAAATACCACACCTATAGGTTAATTACATGACCAGCATGATTGTGATTTTACTCTTGGTTTACACCTTTATATGCTGATGCACACCTAGCTCTCCATGCTAATATATTACTGTAGCTTCACATGACTAGCTTACAGGACACACACACATTATTCTAGGTTCATACATTTACAATAATCTTGCCTATATTTCTAGTGTACATGCACTGACATGTCAATCACTATAACCATTCACACTTGAAATTATCCTCTTGAATCACATTGACTACATGTTTCTCAGAGCATAACAGGCATAATTCACATGGCAACATCAGAGCATGTCTGCCTCACTCCAGATTAGTCATTTCCCTTCTTTATAATGAGGGAAATTCGAATTAAATAACACCATGCCAAATAGTGGTGCTACCTATATGAACATAGCCCTACTATATGAACGTACAATTACATTGTACCCCTTTGTATATGTGATCGATCATTTCCCTTTTTATATGATCAAATTAATCACACTCCTGTCACTTGAAGTACAACATCTCTCATGCTTCTCCCCACCCAAGTGCTAACAAATAATCCATTTTGTTGCTTGGTCAGTTTATTGATATAAACAAAATGTTAATCATTTGCCTTATGTTAAGGAGATACCGTCATCGAGTACCGCTTTAATTAACAAGGCTTCTACTAAGGAACTTCACCGGAGCAATGGAGCATCATCCTTGGACAAATCCAACATGATTTGAGTACTTATATCAATTCCAATTCCAATTTGCTCCAAATCAGCATAAGATAAGTAACTATATCTCAATACACGCTCTTGCAATTAGAGCTATTGTCATACCTTTACATGCTTTTAATACTTTTAAGCATGCCCACAATATACCACACTTGATATACATTAACATGCTTCTATGACTTTAAGCATGCGTACACTATGTATCAATGTTACTAATATGTCTACCATGCTAGGTATGCCATGCTTTATGTCTCCATGATCTCAAAGCATGTTTACAACAATGCAAAAATATTATTAGCATCCACATTACAAGTACATGCTACACATGCCATGTTTCTGTTTAATTACAATTTAATTAAAGGGTTAAATACTTGTTACTCCTCAAACTTTACCCTGAAAAACAGTTTAGTCCCTCGCTTTTTAGATTAAACAGAATAGTCCTTATTCTCTTTAATTCTCACACAACTGGTCCCAAAATGACTATTATACCCTTCATTTCCTCTTTTTTTTTTTTTCCTATTTTTCTTATTTATTCTTTTCTGCCTCTCTCTGTCTCTCTGTCTCTCTATCTCTCTCTCTGAGATCGATTCTAATTTTCTGTTCGAATTCGCCAGTAGCACCACCGAACTGGAATGGCTTGAAATCATGGACTCGGTAGTTCAGTCTCCGCTGCCTCCGGCGTAAGATCTCTCGCAGTTGTTCCTCTCATTCGTCAACAACAAGCTCCGAATTGATAAAAATCTGAGCCATGCTCTGACTCTCCTCTCAGAGCTCCAGGCCTATTGCGGCAACTTAGATCAAGCCCTAGCTTCTTCGTCCTCTGCGACATTTGCCCAATTACTTTAGCAGCAGAAGTGAGGTGTCGTTTTGGCTGAAATTGATAGGAGTTGATGCTTTTGTTGCCCACGAGTCGGATTTGATAGAGAAAGGTCAGAGAAGGTGTCAGAGGAGATGGATGAGTTTCTGGATTGTGACTCCATCACCACCAAGCTTCAGCCTTTCCAGAAATTTTGTGACTTGGGCATCAAAAACCCTGAAAAACTGGCCTGAAATTTTAGGTAGATTGGAAGTCTGGTCAGGTGGAGGTGGGCTTGGATTGGAGATCGTTATCAGTGGAGGTAGGCTGAAATTTGGGGTAGGTGGGCTGGGAGTGGAGGTTGGTTGGAAATTGGATCGGAGTTGGGTTGGTCGGAGCTGGAATTGGGTTTGGGGAACTGGAGCAGGGAGTTGTGGGAGGTGGGGCTAGGGCATCCTATCAACGATCTAGCCTAACCAGAAAATGGGTCGCCGTCGATATGGATAAACTCGAGGTTGGAGACGAACTTGGAGAGAGAGAGAGAGAGAGAAAGAGAGGCAGAAAAGAATAAATAAAAAAAAGGGCTAAATACAAATTACTACCCTGTGATTTAGGTCCAAAATCAATTCAGTCCCTGAACTTCTAATTTCATCAAAAACACCCCTACACTTTCAATTTTGATCTAATAGGTCCAATTTGTTAGTTTTCCGACAATTGAGTTATTTAACTTGTTAACGTGGCTCATATATGGCATATGTTTTATGATGTGATGTCGAGGTGGTCTGCATAGTTAATTTAGGAGTGAGTCCTACTATTAAAAATAAATAGTTTTTCAACAAATAATCCAACTATAACTTGAACTCATAACAGAATATTAACGAATTGGACCTATTAGATCAAAATTGAAAGTGCAGGGGTGTTTTTGATGAAATTATAAGTTGAAGGACTGAATTGATTTTGGACCTAAACCACATGGTACTAACTAGTATTTAGCCCTAAAAAAAAGGAGGAAATGAAGGGTATAATAGTCATTTTGGTACCAGTTGTGTGAGAATTAAAGAGAATAAGGACTTTTCTGTTTAATTTAAAAGGCGAGGGACTAAACTGTTTTTCAGGATAAAGTTTGAGGAGTAACAAGTATTTAACCCTTGATTAAATAAACATGTGACACTCAAACAAACTATGCCATGCCTATTTGTTGATCATACAATTAGCAAGATTTACATGTACACTATATGTAAATATTTTGTCTAGCCTCTTGGCCACCATATTTTGTCAAACTTTCCCCACCCTAAATGGGTCTAAGACTCCACGACCAACAGCCAAGCGGTAAGGCAACGCCTCATAATGACAATGACCGCTACGCGGCATTGCAATCAAGCTTTTCTCCTCTGGGAAAGAGTAAAGAGACCAATTAACACAGCCCACGGCAGTCATTGATCCGACGGTTAACCCCCGACGCTTGGGTATCAAAGATTAGATTCGCTACGTAACACCCACTGATATATACCCAGCTCCCCTCATCAAACAATTTGCCGACCATACGGAGGTCTATAGCCAGGAGTAGGGGACTCCTTGGAGGGCCTAGCAGGGGCCCACTCGAAAGGGCATAAGCGTTTGCTCCGACCAATTCTAGATGGACGACGCACTTGCACTAATTCTGCTCATTATACGGCACAAAGCCACTCTATGGTATCAATCTCACCAGAAAACCCTCCTTGACTGGGGACTTCGGGGACTTGTACATACAGCCCAACATAATTAACAACAGTTACGCTCATGCCATACGGTATCACCTTCGAGCTACCCGCTAATGCCTTAGCGGCATCCTTGAGCTTTCACGCTCCTGCCTCAGCGGCACCACCCTGCTTTCACGCCCTTGCCTCAGTGGCATATCACGAGCTTCCAGCTCTCGCCTTTGCAGCAACCCCGAGCTTCCGCTCATGCCTTCGCGGCACCCCCTAGCTTCCCGCTCTTGCCTCAGCGGCACCCCGAGCTTCCGCTCACGCCTTTGCTGCAACCCCGAGCTT
>LYNE01000051.1:106011-133820 GCA_001662545.1 Rosa x damascena
CCGCTCACTCATTCGAGGCAACCCCGAGCTTCCGCTCACGCCTTCGCGGTACCCCCTAGTTTCCCGCTCTCGCCTCAGCGGCACCCCGAGCTTTCGCTCACGCCTTTGCGGCAACCCCGAGCTTCCCTCTCATGAGTTTCTACTAACGCCTTTGCGGCACCCCGAGCTTCCGCTCACGCCATTGCTGCAACCCCGAGCTTCCCTCTCAAGCCTTCGCGGCACCCCGAGCTTCGTTGTCACGAGCTTTAGCTCACGCCTTCCCGGCAACCCCCGAGCTTCGGCTCAAGCCTTCTCGGCAACCCCGAGCTTTACGCTCATGCCTTCCTGGCAACCCCGAGCTTTCTGCTCACGCATTCGTGGTACCCTGAGCTTCCCGCTCACGAGCTTCTGCTCACGCCTTTGCGGCAACCCTGTGCTTCCTCTCACACCTTCCCGGCAACCCCGAGCTTTCCGCTCAAGCCTTCCTGACAACCCTCGAGCTTCCCGCTCATGCCTTCCCGGCAACCCCCAAGCTTCCCTCTCACGTCTTCCCAGCACCTCTAGCTTTCACGCTCTTGCCTCCCGGCATTCCCAAGCTTTACACTCACATCCCCTCGACATCATTAATGGAACATTCAATTCTTCTACCATTTGTCGTTTGCAACAAATTGAATTCTTTTCACGTTCCATTAATACGAGTGAAAACCAAACAAGCACAACAGTACACGCATTCGTTATTCATGACTCACAAATGAATACCTTCGCGGCACTCAGGGAACTTACATTTCACAAGCATAACCCCGTCAAACTCGACCTCATTCGTTTCCTTGTGCCCGTCACACATTTATCATATGCAATCCATATGCTCACACAAACATAGGCGCACTCGAGTCTATACGACATAACCGATCGTACTCGGCGCCATCCGCATGTATACATCAACATATATCACGCACGTTATATGTTCGTATATGCCAACGCATATCAATGCCACTCACATTTCTTGCCCAATGCAACGAGAATTCTACATATGCGTGTTTTTGTCTTTGTCGTGCAGGTTAACGAGTCCCTTCTTGCTTACGGAGTTCGGGGACTTGTAGGGGGTTATGTGCGCCCGATTACTTATGCTTGATGACTTCATGATTATAACTCCCCAACCAAGAAGCTCCTCTTACTTGGGGACTTCAGGAACTTGTAGATACCTCTCACTATGCATGGAGGATTTGCTACATCACCAAGCATAAGTATCACCCTCTTTAGGACACCCACAAACCACGGAGAGGCCCAACCGAGACATGCATCTCGTAGCCCTATGTTCAAGCTACGCTACGATATCCAGAAGTGGCAAATACGTCGCTGGGAAGCCACCTTCCCGGCCTTGCCAAGTTGCCTCCACAATATGGCTTTCTAGACTAGAATAGTGATTTCTACATCCCACATCTAAGAAAATGTAAAGGAGATGGCTTCCTTCACCTATAAAAGGAATGCCTCCTCCTCACACTTAAGATCATCCCATTACACACTTTGTAATCCACTTGGGCCACAAGGCCCAAACACATATAGTACAATATTCAAGTGGACGTAGTCTCTCGCTAAGGCGGAGACGAACTACTATACCTCTCTCTCTCTCTCTCTCTCTTTTACGTTAATTAGATTCACCGATTCTAAACATTAACACCATCCGAACTCCGATTTGAGTGTTTCACATGTTAACGAACTCGGTTTAACGTCCTCTATTACTTCTGTGAAGAAAACTTTCTCAAATAACGAACGAAACAAAAATTCTACTTTTAGGGCCCCTAAAAGTACCGAAACGAAGTTAAAAGTGAAAGTAAATGTTGTTTACCGTCCGAATGACTAGTAAACTTGTAAATTGAGATACGGGATGTAACAGCGCGGCTGGCAAGGTTAGCAGAGGTGGGGATTGTGGCTGGTAGGGCTAATCTACAAGGTAAATGGGCGCAGGGCCCCGCACGGAGGCAGGCACAGGGGTGCACTGGCGAGACTATCCAAGTGAGGCTAACAGGGCCAGTTCATAAACTTTCGATGACTTATTTGGGGGTTTTCCCATCGGTTCTAGTCTTTTCGCAGCCGATTTTGGACTCCTGGGATCGAGGGCTTCAAGGTGTACGGTGGTGGAAGCTAAGGTTTGAAGGTTACGATTTTAGGGTTTCAAGGTTAGTAACGTGTTATATGGAATTAAAAAGTGGAAGAGAATGAGCTATGCTTTCATTGATAATAGGGGTCTCTTTGTATATAGAGGATTACAACCACAGAATATGAGTCTTGCATGGAAACTGAATCATATAATAAATAAGATATCTTCCAGAATATTTGTAAGACTAACCCTACTACCACTCACACAAGTAATCAGAGTTTGAGTTAGACACACAAACTATCAGAGTTTGGCCACGAACTCTGATCCTTCATCTCAATCTCTGATTTCAAGTGTTCAACAATTTCCCTTAACTCTTTAAGGACTTCAAATGAAGATCATGTCACCAACATGAATTGTGATAGAATCCAGAACTTGTCATAGAAATGCGGGGGCATTGACATATCCTTTCCCAATCAAGTAGTCACTTTAGTTAGCGTTTTGACCTCATTGAAAACGCGCTCCATGGTCTAGAGCCACTTGACTTCAGTGAATCAAGTCCACCAGGAACCTTCATGTATATTCCGTATCTAGATCCCTATAAAGATACATAGTGACTACATTCATAAGCTGCATGTTCAGTTATTCGGCAAATTACCAAACTGATATGGTAATGGAGTGCAATGACATCCATTATGAGAGAATATATCTCTTTGTAGTCGATTCTAAGGCATCTGTGACAAGTCTTGCGCCATAAGGCGAGATTACCATCTCTTTTTCTCATCACACTTTCTAACGAAGACTTATTAGTCAACAAGTTTTATGTTAGGAGGTGTCAGCATCACTGGCTTGAAAAGCCTTCCTCTTCGTTAGAGAATCCAACTCGGCTTGGATCACATATTTCCATTTAGGCCAACGTAGCATGGTTCATCAACTTAGCATGGTTCGATATCATCGGACTCAACAAACTCATGCACAACAAAATGCGCAAATACATCATTAATCATGATGAAGTTTCTATTCCACATCTCATGTACACTAGTGTAATTTTCAGAGAGCTCTATATTCTTAGGAATAGGTTCTATTATTGAGGTGTCCCCCAGCGATAACCATAATTCGGAATGAGACGGATTTTGAGTGTCGATGATCAAAGGATTGGGCTGTGCCAAAATATCCTTCGAACCCATGGGACTCCCACGCATCCTAGCTGGGGCCATGGTTTGTGATGCCAGAGTGACACTCTTTATGGCGTTGATGCCATGCCTACCTCCATGTAGGGTGGTGCTACATCCTCTCGTAGGGATGTCCATCCTGCTTGCAGGCACGTTTGCAGCAGATATGTGTGATCTCGTCACTTTAGCAGGGATCGAGATGAGACATAGTGGGGACAGACCATGACAATTCCTGTCATTCCTGTTGAACATCTGTGTTCTTATCACCCCCTAACGATAGGAAAACTATCTCATCAAATTGACAATCCACAAATCTAGTACTAAAGAAATCGCTTAGCAAGGGTATTAAGTAGCGGACGATTGTTGGAATCTCAAATCCAACATATTTACCCATTCGTCTATGAGTACCCATTTTAGTTTGTTGTGGCGGCGTAATAGGCACATAAATGGCACACTCAAATGCACGTAAGTATGAGATACTTGTAACCAGTCACTAGCTGTAGCACAGAGATAGATTGAGTAGCGGTGGGTCGTAGACAAATTAGCATAGCTGTATGCTATATTGCATTACCTCAAGTGGATATAGGGAGATTGGTGCGCATTACCAATGTCCAGGCTACCATAGTAGTCATTTCCGAGAGACCATTTGGGTATGTTCGAAAGTCTTGGATGTAAACTCTCGAGCATTGTCAAGTTGAATTGACTAGACCGGATGATCCAAGGAGTGAACCCGTTGTCATATGATCTTGTGCTAGGAGTACAATATAAGCAGCATTACAAGTGGACAATGGCATAACACGTGACCAGCGTGTTTGCGCGTCAACCAACATCATGAAATATTTAAACGTCTACAAGTTGGTTGAATAGATCCACATAATCCCCTCGGATTCCATGTAACAACAGAATGAGTATTCTCTTATCCTTTGCGTAGGACAGTCTCGGTCCTAATTTCCCTAAGGAACAGGCTTTGTAGAAACAGCAAGAGGCCTTAGAAGCAACAAATGACGATTTTGGTTGGGCTTAAGTGTCTAAAACGGTATTGGAAGCAAAGTTGGTGATTGTAACATCACCTGGGGCGCCATCACCATGATGAACGCCATCCATGGCATCATGGATATGAAATATGCCAGCCCTACACTAGTACAAAATCGAAAATAGACAACGTTACCTAGATAACGGTTTACTAAAAAACGTTGTGGTTTTTTTTTTTTCAACGGAGTAGTCAAAACCGTTATCTATAGATATTTAAAAAGTGTTGGTCCCTTGGTTAGAAGTTTTTTCATTTAACTTGCACAACGGTGTGGTTGAAACCGTTATCTATAGATAGTAACAAAGTGTTGGCCCTTTGGTAGAAATTTATGATTTGAACTTATACAACGGTACCGTCAAAACCATTATCGATCTACAAATATTAAAAGTGTTGATCCCTTGGTTAGAAATTTGTAAATTTAACTTATACAACGGTACGGTTAAAACCGTTATTGATCTACAAATATTAAAAATGTTGGTCCCTTAGCTAGAAATTTGTAAATTTAATATACAACGGTACGGTCAAAACCGTTATCAATTTGTAAATATTAGATGTGTTAATCCACGATTAAAAATTTGTTTATTTAAATAATTTTATTCTAATTCATCAAATCTAGGAGGTGAGAAACAAGATTCCAACAACATCAATCCCAAGCTGTCATAAAAAATAAAAAATAAAAAAGATCCCAAGTTGTAAACGCTATTTATGCTTTAGTTGGGCTTTAAGTCCACCAAAAAGTAAAAAATAAGTCATGGTTTAATTAGCATCCACTAAAAAACAAAAAACAATGCATAATTATTATTCGGACAAAAAAAAAAAAAAACTTATTATGCTTTGCTGCCGCCTAGCTAGCAGCTATCCTTCTTAGGTACGATTACACAAGTTAAGAGGTGTAAGAAGGAACAACTTTCCAGAGCCAATGATCGAGATGGTCGCGGCGAAATTGGCCGAAGCTAATAGAGCAAAAGACGAGGCTTTGCAGTAGAATGATGAGATATAAGAATCAACTGGACGACTTCGTTCTGGAGAAGGATAGGTTCAAGGTTGAGATTGGGAATTCCACGCATATGCTCATGTCTGGGATTGTTAAGATTTCAGGTAAAGTTAGTAATTTTAAGAATTTTGCGGCCGGGGGATTGCCAGAGGTCGAATAAGTATATGGGGGGTTGTTGGCGGTGGCTTATGAGGGTTGTTGGCGATGGCTTATGGGGGATTGTCGGCGGTGGCTTATGGGGTAGAGGACGAATGAGTAGATTGTGGAAGTTAGATAAATTGAGGCCACTGCCAAGTCTAGGAACAAAACTATGGAGCAGATGGATCAGAGGAACTATGACGAATTGCCATGGAAGGTCAGCCACCGGCCTGCAAGACCTCCCTAATTGAGGTAAGAATTTTGGCTTTCTCAATTTTTTTTGGTCAATTGCTTTCTGACGAAATGGGAGGCAATATATATATATATATATATATATAAAGTTGTTTTGATCGAAAATGTATACACTGAAATTTCCCTCCACATCTATTTAGTTCCCTCCCTTTTTTTCCGTTCCCTATTTCTATACACGATCAAACACACTACTCCTTATGCTCATCTTGTCTGTCAGTTAAGAAAAAAAAAATTCCTCTAGTCTGAATCAAAAAGTTCTCCAGAGTAATTATGTTTCAATTGAAGGCTAATCTGGGATTTGGTATGTATGTTTAGAGTTTGGTTTTCAATTTGGATTGAATAATGTTGGCTAAACTATTAAATAGTATGGTTTAGGGTTTACTAGTTGTCTGCCACTTTATTGGATTGACATTATTTGTTTCTATGAATATATTGAAAGTTTCTTTGTTGCTATGAATTAATTGAAAAAGTTTCTTTTGCAGGTACAATATGTTCTTTGTGGGTTTACCATTTGACGATGCCAATGGATTAGTTTAGGATTTTGGAATCGCTTATTTGGATTTTGCTTCAGGTATGATTTTCTGGCTTCGTGTTTTGTTTGTTCTCTGTTTCTATTAATGATGTTGATAATGAGAAGCTTCATTGTAATTCAAATTTTGGGGGAGTAAGATTGGTACTAGTTTGTAAGCTTATGGGTTCACATCATCCCTAAAGTAGATGAAAACGACACTAGAAAAAAAGAAAAAGATCTGGAAGGGATGATGCCAATGCTTAAATGGCCACTTGATAATATGTACTCAGGTTATACTTTAGTTGAGGAACCTTAGTTGGTAATATGGTATTAGAGCAGGGATTAGAATCTTAGGGAAATTTACCTGTGGTGGCTGAAAAAACTGGTGGTAGTTCTAGAATTGTAAGAATATACTGAGTAATTATGTCGACCCCTTTGTTTTCATGGTTTAGATGTTTGTTTCTCTAACATCTGTTAGTTTTATGGTTGCAAAGTATAATTTAGGAAGGGAAGGTGGTAAGCATAGTAGCTATTAGTAAGCTACTGGTAGTTCTAATGTTGCCACACTTTTTCTATATTGCTTAATTGATTTTGCTATGCTTTAGGTTTTGTGTGGTTTGATTTCATTTGAGGGATTAACGTGTCAACAATTAGACCTTCATTTTAAATCATAGAGGAGAATGTTCTGTTTAGGGAATTTTCAATCTTGTTTATTCAGTGTTGAAATCTTTGATTTCGAAATTTGCATATAGTTTTCCAAGTCCTCTTTAGTTAGGGAATTTGCTAATGAACTAAGTGTGATTGATTAAGAATTTCTAGATTCGAGGCACAGGCTACTGTTCTTGTCAATGTAGGTTTGCATATAAGGCTCAACAATGGTAGATTAGATAGAAGTGATGATATAATGTCCAGTTGCCATATGTTCTGGTGTTTTTGGCATATATTACTGATGAAACTGTAGGATGGTTGATACAAGTGGATATGAGTACGGATACGGTGGGATTAGAGTGATAAAATATTAAGAAATTGATTGCGTTTAGTGTAGTTTGAATGTTAAAAAAAGAGACAGGAAAGGGTAGAGGAGATACCAAGCCTTCAACAACGCTTTATTTATCTAAAAGGCTCTACACTAGAGACTTCTGGTTGGACTCAAAGGCTCTAGTTTAAAAGTTGGACGATGGGCTTAGGAGAGGGTACTTCTTTCTTTACCAATATGTGGCTGTTGGCTACTCTTTATCTTTTTTTAACTTGATTTAGTAAAGTATAGAGCTGGACCAAGTATAGAGTCATCTAGTTCACTGTGTTTAAGGAGTTTGGAAGTCTGAGTTTAAGTTTTCTACAGTTTGTTAACTCAGCTTTAGTTTAGAGTTCGAACTAGCTATCTCTTCTGCACTCTTAGGAGTAGAAGAACTCGCCAAATGGTTGGCAAAAGATGCAGAACCACAACAAGATTTGTCATTTGAATTGTTTGTCAAAGAAGCGAATTTACCATAGGAGTTGCCAATTGGCTTTCCCTTGCTTGCAATTGCGATTTATTGTTTTTTATATGCTTTTTCCATTTGGTAAGCAATCTAGAGTCTGGACAACATCATTCCTAGTGTAGATTGTGCTTGCTGCTAACCTGAAGAAATTTGAGGATTCAATCTCTTGCAGTATAGAGGTATGACATTGCCTCATTCCCATCTGATTTTGTGGCCAAGAACCGATTGGTGAATTCTTCAACTGATAGGGCATCATTCAATGAATTGTAAGTGACGTCATTGCTGCCAGTTAGTTGGTACAATGTAACTTGTCATAGAAATCTTCATGTCTTCCCAAGTTCTTAATAAGTTGAATTTGAGTTTCTTGGTAATTTTACTACCTAAATCTAGTTGTCAGTTCTGCATCTGGGGAACATTGGAATTGAACAATGTTCTGTTATGAGGATCTTCGTTTTACTCACTATGACCACAACATTCCACCAACCTTTCTTCCTTTTGTACATTATCTCTTAATAACTACAATTTATATACCAGCTAATTAGTAATGATCACCATCTTGTAATTGTTGTATATCTCCTGTCCCGACATTTGTGTGTGTGTGTGTGCAGCATACAACAGCTAGTCACAACTACTTCCTTCACAATCAATCCGTATATATGGCAGTAGTCTCAGTACTGAATGAAAGCTTCTCTATCAATTACGAAATCAACTATTATCTTTATTTCAGACATTTCCCCTTCCATCTAAGCTATATATGAACTTTCCCAATGTTTAACAGAACTAAATAAAATGTAAAAGCTATGGCTGGTAGTAGTGTACCAGTCTTGTTTGATGGAATTTAATTGTGTGTTTATATTGATCTGAATTTGTTGATTTTGGGTATAGATCAGTTTCCAGCAATTGTTTGGTTAAGGTTCTTCTATTTGTTTAATGGAGTTTGTTTTCAAATATCACATGAAATGTTAGCCATAGGAACGGCTTTATTTTTAGAGTTAATGTCAGCCATCCTATCAACATACCCTTTTAATTATTTTGCAGCTGCTGCATAATATTAAATTTGCAATAGCTAGCAAGAGCTTTGTGTAACTTTGATTGTTTTATGTGCTCCTTCTAATTCCAATCCTTTATTTTCTCAATATACTTCTATAGCAATGCAAGCATCAAATATCTGTCTAATAATTCTAATGGCCAACCTGCAAACTCTTCTTTGATGTTTTCATGGATTAAAATATATTATTTGTTTTTTTTCTTGGAATTGATCAGTTCACTTCATCATGGGCAGGTACAATTTCTTAATCTGCTCAGTTTGCTATTTGGGGATGCTACTTGGTTGGTAAAAGGATTTGGAATACTTCGATTCTGCTTAAGGTAATTACCCTTTGTGTTGACTTTTTCCTTCTATTTGTGTAGTGAAAGTTGTTTTTAAATATGCCTGATATGTGTTTAATTATCCCGATATGTCTGTCTGCCTGATATGTTTGTCAATATGTATGTTGATATATGTTTAATTATCCTGATATGTTTGTTTAATTATGCATGATATGTATGTTGTCCAAATATGTAACTGTTCTGCTTTATTGACATAAATCATTAAAGAAACTAATGATGTGATTTCTCTACATGCTGATCTATAGTTAGGAGTAACACTTTTCTGTCTATCTATTTAGTTGTTTATTTTTGCTTAAGATAAAGTCTTGTTTTGTAAATGGACCTCTTGTTCTTGTGTAATAATTTTAAGATGGATAAGTCATGGATGCTTGAGGATAGAAGATCACGGGCGTATGAAATAGGGGTTGAAGCGTTCTTAAAGTTTGCAGTAGAAAATGCTAGAAATGAGAATAGGATTCCTTGTCCTTGCTGGGATTGTGGAAATACAAAAGACTTTGGCATTGGAATTATGAAAGGTCATTTGTATAGCTATGGTATTACACCAAACTATCAGAATTGGATATGGCATGGAGAACCTTCCAAGTTAGCTTCAGACTTGGACTCTCGTGTTGATAGTACACGTAAACGTGGACCTGGTAATACACATGAACCTGAAGCTAATAGTGTAGATGTGAGTTGACTGGGAGATTATATATCATACATACATTGATGATAATACAAGGCAACAAGGCAACTAGACAATATAGCAGCTAGAGACTACTCTACTGCTATATACCCTAACTAGCTGATTATAAAGATTCTACCCAGAATGAAGTCTACGCATATCTTACTCACCACCTCTAATAGTTTACATTAATTTTTTGATTTGACCACTGAGATTTATTAGGAATAATTGTAGCTCTGAAACTGCGGATAAGGGAAATTAGGGAATTAGCTATTTTGATTTGTCAAAAGATATATCGAAAATTAGGAACTTAGCTTGTTGTGAACCTTAGCTAAGTTAAAAATTTCATGAACTTCCTGTCCTGCATCTCATTAAATTAGCATGTGTGATTCATGGTTTTTTTTTTTTTGAAGTGCCATTAATATTGTAACGTCCCGTATCTTAAATTACCAGTTTACTAGTTATTTGGACGGTAAACAACTGTTACTTTCACTTTTACTATCGTTTAAGTACTTTTAGTGGCCCTAAAAGTTGACTTTTTGTTCGGGTCAAAATTTGAGAAAATGTTCTTCATGAAAGTTGTAGAGGACGTTAAACCGAGCGCGTGGATATGTGGTACGCTAAAATCGGAGTTTGTATGCGAAAGTTATAAGCGAAATACTAAAGTTACTGTTCATGTAGTAAGTTTCTATAAATAGCCAATTTACTGTGGTAAGTTTCCATTTTTGGAAACCTACCGGCCTTTTCTCTCTCCTCTCCCCCGACCTTTTCTTCCTCTTCGGCCCGATCCTTTCTCCTCCGATTTCTTCCTCCTCCGGCCACCCCACGACGGAATCCGGGCACCGGCAAGCTCGCCTCTTCATCCTTGTCACGCCTATGGTGGTGTTTTGCGGTGGCTCGGCCGGTGGAGCTCGGAATTGAGCTGTGAAGGTTACTGTAGCAAATTGGGATTTTAGTCGATTTCCGGCGATTCCGGCCGTCTCCGGCCACCAAATTAGCGTCGAAGGTTCGGTTTTTGACATAAATCATTTCCCCTAAGGTCTTTCATTTCAATTTACAATGTAGAGGTTGAATTGACGATTTGCAATTTCTAGGGTTCTTGGAGTTTTCTGGAAAAATTTCACCGGCCAATTTGGAGCCCTTCAAGGTAAAATTGGGACTTGTTGCAGTTGAGAAATTTGTTGGATTTGTTGTTTTGCTGCTACTGTCAATTTTTGGTGGCCATCGGAGGTGGTGGCCGCCGGCGCGTGGGACTCATGCGCCGCTACTGTGGGTAGCGCGTGGAGGCGTGTTGGGCTGTGTTTTAATTCCAGTTTTTAGCCCATTAAATCCTATAAATATTGTAGAGCTTGTATATGAAATTTGGTGAATTTTGGAGAAGCTTGGAATTAATTATGAATTTTTGAAGTTTAGGGTTTTGATTATCGAATTACGAGAATCCGACCGTCGGATATCTCTCGGTTCTGCCTTGGAACCTTTAAATTAACGAATTGGCATTAGTGGTATTTTGGATTGCCTCCGAGGAGAAGTGGAGATGTAATTATGAGGAATTGATTTTAGGAATCGTATTAAATTGTTGAATAATTATTCATAGAATATAATCGTGTACAGGATGTCGTACCGAGCTCTGGCTCGATAAAGGAACTCGTATACGTGATCGTCGGAATAGTACTGTGAGTGGACTTTTATTTTTCAAAGAATGATGCATGCATTTATTTAATTGATTCCGAGGTTATAATTTATTTATCGTATTACTTTCCCAAGCATATGATTATTTTCAGAAATGGTTTTGGATATTTGGTTATATGAAGGTTTTATGGCGTGCGGGGTCACATCATTGAATTACGCTTATCTTCTCTTATTTATTTAATTCCGATATGATTTCCGGATTTATACTATTTATATTATACTTATTTATATTCTATTTATTTTGAAGATGAGATTATCTTGGCGTGTGGGACACGTCGTTGGAAATTCATTTACGAGAGTTGGGGAAGTATTTGTGGATTTACTTGGTTTTCGGATTTCTTTTGCCATACTTAGGGTGACTACTATCATTGCTAGCTTTGATCTTCCGCCTTTGTGGCGAGGTGATGGGATCACCGAAGCCCTCCGCCTTTGTGGCGCTGGTTACTGTCTCTGTGACAGTAATTCTGAAGCCCAGTATCCTATCGCTACACTTAGTGGCGTAAGGGTATATTACGGGAGTAATGGGAGTACTTTAGCCTGGGAGGCTATCACCCGAGCCTGGGAGGCTCACTCGTATGGCTATTGTCTTCCCCTACTCTTTATACTATTTTCGACTAGCGGGGCTAGTCCGATTTATTTTAGCCAGCGGGGCTGGTTCTATTTCTTTGAGTATCGGAGTTTCAACCTTTTCTTTTATTCGTTTGTGACTAGCGGGGCTAGTCGGCTTTCTGGAGCGGAACTCCTTTTATTTTATTTTTGTTAATCATTGCATGCATCGGAAATTTTTTTAAAGAAATAAATGTGGGAAAGTATAAAATCTCTTTTGTTTAAAATTGTTTATTTTTGTCCACTCACATTGACGCGTTTTTATGTACTTTCCCCTGGGCCCTTCGGTTTCAAATGCCCAGTGTGCAGGTGAAATTAGTCGAGGTCGGGCGTACATGGAGTTGAGGCATAGTTATCAGCATGGCTTCCGCATCTGTCTTTGAATTAGGTTTTCCTCATTTACCTTCCTATTAGAATTGCTCTGATTACCTGAGGAATTAATGTTATTAAGTTGAGATGTGTGTTTTGTGAATTGGAGATTGTTGTTGTTTTGGGGAGCAGGGTGGCTCCAGGAGCATAAGGATGAATTGACTGAGAAGTGTAAATGTTTTCTACAGTTTTGGGTAGCCCATTTTAGGGGAAGTTCCGCCGAAATTTTTGGTAGAATTTCTTCTAAGGTGGGCCCCGCAGGGCCACTTCGGATTTCAGGGTGAAATTTGGGGCGAGTCCTGTCAAATATATTCAATCGGCAAAGAAATAAGCAAGGACGTAAAACTCCATTATGGAAAATCCTGATGGTATGTTTTAATTTAGAATATGCCTTCTTATTAAATGAAATTCAGATGTGTTGATTTTAGGGTATTAATAGATTCCTGTTACACATCTTCTAGGGTGCTCCAAAACAACCAACAAACAAAGAATGTGGCTATTACGTCATGCGCTTTATGAGGGACCTAATCCTTGAAGATATTCAAGGTGTACTAGCTAAGGTATATTCATTATTTAAGTTGTTCAATGTTTGCTGGCATGATCATGTGGTAGCTTCAATTGGTTGCTTGGCCTGGATTGGTACTCCATCTTGCTGCATTATGTCCTTAAAAGAAATTTAGTTTAGCTTCAAGTTTTCCAGTTTGCATGACTTGATTGTTTTTTCAGTCAACTATTGCATGATTAATGCATCTTGTGTGAGAATTTTGCATTATGTTTCATTTATATATTCAGAAGTAATTCGTTATATGCATAGCAACAAATTTGGCATAGGGATAATTTCCTAAATCTCTAGAGATCTATATGATCATGAAGAAAGGCTAAAAGCTTAAAGAACATGACAGTCATTATGATTACTTTCCCCATTAATCATCTTCAGAAATTTTAAGGACTCTGACCTTCCTAGCAACAATATATCTACTCTAAAGAATTGCAAAAATAAAATAAAATCTTTAGGAAAAGAATATTTGGCAGAAATTGACATACATGTACAGGTTACAGTAACATTAATCCACAATGCCATATATATATATATATATATATCAAGGTTACAGTAACATTAATCCTTCTTTTTCTTTTTCTCAGTAGACATAAAATTAATGAGTTGATAAATGCCTTATTGCACAAAGCACATGCATTTGTTTTAATTTTGGTGAGGAATTGTGCAAAATTGAAAAAATTATCATCTATGTCGATCTATGGCATTCAATGGTGTCCCTTTAGGTTGGATTTGGATATCATCATTTCTTGGAAGGTCTATATATGATTCTTGTGGTATGGTCTATACTGTGGTCTTTATATATCTATGGCCTTTAGAAGTGAAAAAAGGAAATTAAAATGGAGTTTTGTCAAGTTTATCTAAGCAAAGTGCATATGTGATATATGCGTGGTCCTCATACCACTACTCCAACGGGAATCATCATCTTGCTGGTTATATCAACCAGCTAGAGAACATATATAAATCTGGGAAAAAAAAAACATTGAATTATTAGCTGAGTCACTGTCTCCATGAAAGTTTAACGAGTTTCACCTTGACAAGCATGTGTTGTTGAGGGTCCTTACTGATGAGTTCATGTCCAACTTATTTTTTTACATCTTGATTATGCGAGTACTTGAGTATGACTTAGACGCCTTGTGATGGGCCTCTATACCAGCTAGGCTTGGAAATTAAGTTTATGTACTTGACAATAACAGCTACTGGATAGCTGGAAATTCTTACGTGCAAAAGGTAATCATGATTTTGGTATTTAATGTTTCATGTTACAGAATATACATTTTTGTAAAGTTGGACATTTTTAGCATGTGAACAGATTCCTTCTATTCAATTTTTAATGAATTACATGACCAATGTGTGCATTTACAATTGAATGTCTCAATCCTTTTTTTGATTTAGCCGACTGATGACTAATTGCATATGGTTTTATGCTTCAATGTTTAATAATTATCTTTTTCTTTTCTTTTTTCTTAGTGGGAAGGAACTATGGAGACCACATATCTTCAAGAAGAAATCGATGAGGTTCGTGATGAGTGGGCAGAATTCGTTAGCGACAAGTATCTTTAGACTCCTCAATTCTATGGTTTAGCTACGTACCTAGTGAAACTTCTTAAATTTGTTGCAAAATTTACCTTTTCCTTTATATAAGAGCTAAGTACCTTTATGACTGCTAGTACTATTTAAGTTTCTTTTACTTTTGCAAACTTCACTAAAAAAAATTCAACTGAGAAAGCATTGTAAATGTGATTACTTGAATACTTCTCTATATATTAATATATTGCAATTTCATTTCAATTTCCTGAATTGATGCGCTAGATCATGGTTGAAAAAAAAACGTCTAATTCTGGCTAGGAGACAATGGATTTATTCTAGAAATTGTTGTGATTTACTATCTTCATCATCACCAACAACGTTGTCAATTTATAAACCAATGTAACAATTTCTCAACGCCAACGTTTTTGACAAGAAACTGTTGTCTAATGAAGTTGTAAATTATTTTTGAACTAAAAACCGATGTATACAATCCTCGAAGTCAACATTTTTTTGGTAACAACCGTTGTGTATGAAAGTTGTTGAAGGCCAAAAGTGATGTGTTAATTATATTATCGCATCGGTATCTGAGTGAAACCGTTATTGAATAATTAAATACACAACGGTGTATTTAGTGCTAATGGTATGTGCTAAATATATCTACAACGATTTCTGACTAAAAGCCGTTGTATTTTATTATGTTCAACATCGGTGAAGTACCGTTGTGGAGTGAAGCGTAAAAAGACAACACTCACCTAGACAACACAAAAATATTTTTTCAGACAACGGTGCGGAACCGTTATCTATTTTCGATTTTGTACTAGTGCTAGACTGGCGGTGGACAGCGGCGGCGGTCACACTTAGTCCAGGAATCAACATTTGATTCATGCTTCGTTTTGCTCAAAAGAATGGATATCCGTGTGGAGTCTTTAGTAGACAGATCATTATATCATAACTAGGATGACCTATCATGTCGTGTCAAAGCTAATATGTGTCTAAATCCAAGAGATATCCTATCATAATTAACTTTATTGAATTTAATAGCTCAAATAGTGGTGACATAAAAATCCACTAGAGAGACACATAAGTTTCTCTAAGATGCGGCTTTATTCCCAATCATTAGAGGTATTGCAAAGGAACCCTTTTCCGTTCTTTATATGCATTTCCGCAAGGAATCCGTTAGCTCAAATAACTTAACAAGGTTCGTTTTTCATTAGGATTATAGAGAGTTTCTGTAATAGTAATCAAGGTGCCATTTGGCAAGAGGAATTTGGGTTATTCCATGTCCTTGAACTAATCCTGATGGCCCAGCCATCTTAGTCATAAAGTAATATGCTCAGAATTTCAAATGGAGTCATAATCAAAGAACTTGAAATTTTATTCGTAAGCCAACGGTGTTCATCAATGTTTCATTGATCAAAAGAAAATCTAATCTGAAACTATCTAATGAAAAACAAAGGTAGTCATTTAACTTCTTTCGGTAACTCCAAAATAAATATGACCAGGTGAGTAGAGAGATGTCGGTGGAGCAAAGCTCGCTTAAGTACCATTTATCTCAAAACCTTCCTAGACATCATATCCACTTTGGCTGAGCCTACTTAAAGAAAAACTTAACCAATGACATTTAGTACAAAATATATGGCAATTTCCTATTACATCAGTTGGAAAATAAGACTTTATTCAAAATCACCAGCCTCTTGATCTGGGCCTGATTTGAAGTTATCATCCCTTAGTTTGAGTTCACCTTCTTGATCTTCTTGTTCCACATAGTGAGCTTCTCTTGCTTCACAATACTCTTTGTAGGCGGTGGCAATACTCTCATAATATCTAAAAATGTGTGCCCAATGATCGGATGCTTCACATCGAGAACATCCATCTCTGTGCTCAGGCTCCCTTGATTGAGGCGCTTTGAAAGTGTCATTAGGATGGCCCTTAGTGTTGATGGCGCCACCAACATGGCCAAAGGTGTTGCCTCCCTCTCTCTTTCCACGTTGACCTCTTTGATTCTGATTCCACCTATTTTGGTAGTTACCTTCCTCATTAGAGTGAGGATATGGACCAAAACGTCCAGAATTGTCCCTAAATTTAGGGTTTCGGTCTTAGCGCCCTTCCTTAGGGGTGCGACTATAATTGGACTCTAGAATTGGCTATGTTCCCACAGGTCCAGAATTATTGTTATTCACAAGGATATTGTCATGCTTTTCAGCAACATTCATGGCTCCAATGAGCTCATGAAACATTGGAATCCTTCTCACAGAAACATCCATTCAATAGCTCTTAGCAACCATCAATGTAGAGACGGGGAAGGTAGAGAGAGTCCTCTCAATCAACATTGAATCTGTGATTTCTTTTCCACAGAATTTCATTAAGGATTTAATACGAAGTGCTTTTGAGTTGTAATCAAGAACTGTCATGAAATCACAGAAGCGAAGATTATGCCATCTCATTTCTAGGTCAGGAAGCAGGGAGTCACGGATGTTTCCAAAGTGTTCTTCAAGTGAGACCCACAGCCTTCTGAGGTCTTTTTTATTCAGATACTCATACTGCAGCGAATCATCCGTATGATGAGTCATTAGGATGACGACTTTCACCTTATTTGCCTCCAAGGCTGCTCTATTTGCTTCAAGAGCTTGAACTTGCTTAATAGTTAGCACGTCCTGACTAGGCCCAAGAATCGTTTCCAAGATTTCTTGGGCCTTGAGATGCTGGCAGACATCACGAACCCACTTGTGATATCCAGAGCTAATTGTTCCCAATAGAGCCAAGTCCAATTTGTTCATATTACTCATTGATACGTCTAAAAGATGCACAACTTAAACCTTGCACTCAAATATCATCGTTGGTAATATAGTGATCAAGCAAGGGTCATTAACCGCTGAAGATTGTTCCTAAACTGCTAACCAAATGTCACAAACTACTCTAAATCATGCTACTGAACAGTTAACGAAAATAAATTAATTAACTAACCTAGACTCAATAGAATTTTCTATAAATTTTACATAACACTAAAGACACAGTTAATAACACGCATACAAAATTTCAGAACAATCGGAGTTGATTTGCTATATGAAATAATTCACGTAAAACTGAACACAGAAAGATAACAAAGCAGAAACAGATTTTATAACTTTAAACTATTGATAGAAACAAAGCTAAGGACTCATTCTCCACCACCAAACACACTCAATCATATCAAAGCTCAGTTATGGAATCTTAATTCTCAATTGAATTTACCTGAAGTTAATTCACAAGCTCGAATTAACCCATTACCCTTTCTTAGTTCCTCGTTAAGTGAATACAAGCTCACCACTTAATCTGTTTCCAATTATGCAACCTAGACACAAGCTCGCTAAGTTTAACATATCAAAATCATTAAGCAATAAAAGGGTTTGGATAAATCTAGGGGCACAAGTACATCGGTAGTCTTGCTAAACCTAGGGTTTGAGTCAAATGTAATTCAAGAAAACATTTTGCTACTCAATTGGAATCAACACACGACATATATGAATCTAGTGTTACTCCTAGCATTAGAGCCCTAACCTATTCATTTAGCTGCGCACCTAAACAAACAAGCAAAGATTCATCTTGTAGACACGGTGAAACAAACACTCAATTGATAATATAGAAATCCAAAAACTGAATTATCATCAATATGAATTGAACATGTTTGGGGCTTTGAAATTGCCCCTACCTGCAAAAGTATTTAGCTAGACATAGTCATGAACAAAACAAAAACTAGAAGAAAGGAAAAGGAAGAGATGGCGGCTAGTTGATGGCAGAAGATGTCGTTCTTTCTTTCTCTTGTGCGGCCCTCTACGTCCAAACTGATCACGTCCCTCTTTTATTGCTTAGGTTAGGAGATTTTCACTTCTTTTCCTTTTAGGAATCAAGTAGCTTCTCCTATAAGATTCCTAATAATTTTCACCCATAAAAATATTTCATATATCTCTAATAAACTGAGATATTCAGTTAATACTCGTCGGTGGGCTTCTAAAAGGAATTCAGGCCTCAAATCATGGATTTCCGTCAAAGTGTCAGATTCTCAGACTGCTCGACCTTACTGTACTAAATCGGCCATAACTTTTTGTAGAAAAATGATATGAATGAACCATTAAAAGTTCTGGAAACTAGACATCCGAAGCTTTCCAAGCCTATAAAGTTCACTGTCTAGTTCATGCTGAGCTGCTCTCAGCTTCATGTCAAAGTTGACTGATCTGCACAGGCATATTTACTTATTTAGCTTCCTTTCTTCTACTTTGCTCCAAAACACCTACAAAACATCAAAATAAAGTAAATGACTCAAATAGATGGAAAACTAGCTAAGAAACATGAAGAAATCAACACAAAATCATGTACATTTATGAGCTTATCACTCATCCTGAAAAAGAACAAGTAAAAGGGTTAGTTACGGAGCGGAAAAAAACTACCACGAAAACAATAGAAATTTTCAAGCGAAATTGCTCCCAAGGAATTAGAAATTTCTGGGCATAATCACTCTCAAAAAATTCAGTTCCAAGAGATCTTGGATTAGATCGAAACAATGATATGTGCGGTCGATCATATATTCTCTGCAAATTCTAAGTTTGGAGATAGCACAAACCCCCATAGTTCGGCTTAGTCTTCCCACAAAAGAAGAAGTGGGAGATAGAAGAAGGGATGTTGGAAGTCCCCCGACAAAAAGAAGAGAAATTGAAAAAAAAAACTCAAAAACGGAAACTTTTAGTAAAAAATACCTCGAAATAGGGTCGCTGGAAAATTGGCAGAAATTTGGCAGGAAAAAGTTGTCGGAGTTTGCCGGTGGCCTGTGGCCAGACTCTGGCTGGAAGCTGCTACTAGGGGCGCTTGCAAACTTGTTGGGTAGGGGCTGTGCACGCAAGGAGAGGCTAACATGCGCTAAAAGAGGCGAGGCTAGCGAGGGGCTGGGCAAGGTCGCTGTGCTGTCAAGACAAAGCGAGGCTAACGTGGGGCTGTAGGCATGCTAGGATGTGTGGGGGCTGTTGTGAAGTGAGGCTAGCGGTGTGCTAGGCTAGGCTATCTGCTACCGACAAGTGTGCGTGAAGTGCTGGGGCGCTGTAGGGACAGAATCTAGCGAGGCTAACTCTGAAGGAAAAGCAAGCGAGGCTAACATGGGCTCAGGGGCACTCTATGCATGCGTGCAGGCGAGAGGATGAAATGAGGCTAACCCGACTGGTTCAGAAATTTGTGGAACTTATGGCGGCCGGTTCGGTGGTTTTTCGGCCGGTTTTGGTGGTTTTGCCACAGGTTCTGGACTCCTGGGGTAGAGGGCTTTAAGGTGGCGGCGGAGGCAGAAAATGTTTCAAGGTTTTTGTATTTGGATTAAAGGTTTTGGCTTCTTGAATCATTGTTATTGCTTTGTGCTAATAACATGTTTTAGGAAATCAAAAATTAGGAGAGAATTATTTGTGCTTTCATTGATAATAGGGGCCTATTTATATAGAGGATTACAACAAGAGAATATGAGTCTTACATGAAAATTGAATCATACAATGAATAAGATATCTCCAAGAATATCTGTAAGACTGACCCTATTGCAACTTGGACAAGTCACTATAGTTTGGGCTAGACACATAAATTAGATGTTCTTAAATAGATTTTGATCTATATCTTTTAATACCAGAATCATCATGCCTGCCCAACATGCTAAGCACAAAAGCCTCCGCAGGATAGCAAATGCCCTTATTTTTAATGCATTTATCATGTGGAATTTTGTTTCCTATATCAATAATCCAATCAAGTGTTTACCAAAAGTAAAATAAAAATAGGTAGCAGGTCAGTACTGCTATCTCGACCTATAAATGGACATGGTCTGGAGTAGATCGACCAAAATCTAAAAAAGTTTACCAATAACAAAATTTAATCGAACCCGACTTGACCCGATAACCTGGTGGATCGTTAATAGCTCAAACCAAATTTGTATCCGGCGGATTAATGGATATCTGGTCCACTAATCTGATCCGTTTATTATAATGAATATTCTTTAATTTTAAGTGATAATATTAAACTTTTTATTATGATACTTCATAAATCTTCAATAAAACATTGAAACAAAATGAAGAGTACCACCGAATGTTGAATTAAATAACAAAAATACTCCTTAGAACAATACACTAACATATAGTGTTAAATTATTATAAAAACGGACCGGATCAGCAATGGATTGGATAGTAGAAAAGAATACTTCAATTCTGACTTAATTCGATGATTCTATTCATCTCACAATGGGGGTAAATATACAAGTACAAAGGAGTAGTCTAACTCTAATTGGAAACAATCCTTTCCATAATTACAGGATATCCTAAATAAATAAGAATCCTAATTACATACAGATTTACAGCAATTCTACACTCCCCCTCAAGTTGATGCATAGATATCTATCATGCCCAACTTGCCAACCGAGCTATTGAATATCTTCCTGGACACTCCTTTAGTAAGAACATCAGCTAATTGCTCATTTGAGTTTACAAATGGAAAGCGAATAACCTTTCTGTTAAGATTTTCTTTAATAAAATGACGGTCAACCTCCACATGCTTTGTTCTATCATGCTGAACTGGATTATGTGCAATCTCAATGGCAACTTTATTATCACAATGAAAATCCATAGGTCGTTTAAGCTTGTAACCCAAGTCTTTCAGGACATTACAGATCCACAACATTTCACAAACCCCATGTGCCATGCCTCAAAATTTAGTTTCTGAACTTGATCTAGCAACAACTTTATACTTTTTACTATGCCAAGTGACAAGGATCCCTCCAACTAAAGTGAAGTAGTACCCAGATGTAGAACGCCTGTCAGTTTTATCACCAGCCTAATCTGTATCTTTGTATCCAACAACTTTCAATTCATCTTTTTTCTCAAACAGCAACTCTTTACTCGGTGCCATCTTCAAGTACCTCAAAATCTGAAAGACACTGCATCCATATGTTCTTCACTAGGATAATGCATAAACTGACTAACAACGCTCACAGAATAAGCAATATCAGGTCTAGTATGTGAAAGATAAATCAACCTTCCTACAAGACGTTGATACCTCCCTTTATCAGTTGGAACTTGCTCAGGATAAATAGCAAGTCTGCGATTCATCTCAATGGGTCTCTCGATTGAACTGCAGTCCAGCATCCCCGTTTCAGCAAGTAAATCAAGAACATACTTCCTATGTGAAAGTGAAATCCCCTTCTTAGACCTCGCAACTTCAATACCCAGAAAATACTTCAGTTGCCCCAGATCCTTCATTTCAAACTCCTTTGACAGATATTTTTGCAATTCATTCATCTCTTTTGGATCATCCCCTATAACAATCATGTCATCAACATACACAATAAGAGTTGTAATCTTACCATTCTTGCGCTTGATAAACAAGGTATGGTCCACAATTGCTCTGTCTGTATCTAAAGGCTCTCATGGACTTTGAAAATCATCCAAACTAAGCTCTTGGTGACTGCTTCAGGCCATACAAAGACTTCTTCAATTTACATACCTTGCCAACGTCACTTGGGTAATTCTTAACACCCAGGGGCACATTCATGTACACTTCTTCCTCTAAATTCCCATTAAGAAACGCATTCTTCACATCAAACTGGTGCAAGGGCCAATCTTTGTTTGTTGCAAGTGAGATTAGAATCCAGACAGTATTGATCTTTTCCACAGGTGCAAAAGTCTCTTCATAATCAATCCCATAGCGTTGTGTATATCCCTTAGCAACCAACCTTGCCTTGTATCTATCAATAGGTCCATCAGCATTAAGCTTTACAGTAAACACCCAACGGCATCCTACAGTAAACTCCCATGTTGCATTCTTCTGAAGAGCTTCCAATTCTTCATTCATCGCCTTTGCCCATTTTGGATCTGTTAATGCATCCTGCACGTTACGAGGAATATATACAGTAGACAATTGATCAACAATAAGCGCATGTGACCCGAAAATCCTATAGTTAGACATAAAGTTAGCTATAGGGTATTTAACTTTGGCTTTGATATCCGGTTCATATTGTTTCTTAAGAATTCCATTGGTAAACCTTTGTGATTTTCTAGGTTCAACACTTTCTAACCCAGATGACTCATTAAAGTTTAGGGGTACCTAAGGCGGATCATTCTGAGCGAGATCTTCTTCAGATATGTCTTGATTTTGATTCAAACTATCCAAAAAAGTTGTCTCAAGAATCGATCAATCACTAGGGACCAGACGATCGATCATTTGGCTTCTGGAAATTTCTGCCTGTTGAAAATGATCGATCGCTAGGTTCAAGCGATCGATCATTTTCTTCTGCCCTAGGAAAAAATCGATCATTTGAACCTAACGATCGATCGTTTTGTCCACTGGGACCTTCTGTCTCTCGAAATAATCGATCGTCAAGCTCAAATGATCGATCGTTTTTGGCTATTTCAGAATTTATGCCTTCAAATCGTTCCTCCAAATTTTTCAAGTCTTCAAAGACATCAAAATCGACAATAGAACGAGGATTCCCTTCACAACCTCTCTCTCCCCCTGAAAGGAAGACTGAGAAGCTCCCCTTAAGTAATATGGCTCAGATTCCTAGAATGAGACATCAAGAGATATATGTACTGTGTTGGTGAGTGAGTCATAACATCTGTAGCCTTTCTGAAACTCTGCATAACCCACAAAAAATACACTTCTTTGCACGGGGATCAAGTTCGCTCCATTGTGGCTTTGGTATATGGACATAAGTTATGCACCCGAACTCTCGGGGCTCCAAATTAGGCATAGAGGGATAGTCAAAAGTGTATGAAGCTTTTGATTAGGATTTTGAAACTCAATTACCCGTGAAGGAGTACGGTTGATGAGATATGCTGCTAATTTCACTGTTCTTCCCAATAGGACTGAGGTACATTCATGACAAACAAGGAAGCACGAACAACTTCCATCAACTGCTTGTTCTTCTATTTTGCTAAACCATTCTATTGAGGAGTATAAGAATTGGAGGTTTGATGACGAATTCCATGTGACTGGCAAAACTCAATCATAGGGCGATTCAAAAACTCTCCACCATTGTCAGACTGAAACACACTGATGGATTGTTGATACTGAGTTGCCACCATTTTGTGGAATTCGGTAAACATCTTGAATACATCACTCTTATTCTTCAGTAATGACACCCATGTCATGCGAGTGCAATCATCAATAAACATTAAATAATATCGAGCTCCAGAAAGAGAAGGAATTTTCGCAGGACCCCAGACATCAGAGTGAATTTTCAAAAAAGGAAGAGGACTGTTATTAAGACCTAGTGAATATGAAATACGGGTGGCTCTTGGCCAGTTCACAAATGTCACAATGGAAATCCAAATTACTAACAACCGAAAACAAAGGAGGTTGTGGCTTCTTAAGATAACTAAAAGATAGATGACCTAAAAGACGATGCCATAACCATACAGCTTCCTTCACATTCTCTACCCCGTTAATCTGATTAGCTTGCCCTAAATGATGCTTCTGATTCTCTCCAGTCTCTGTCAGATCCAGGTAGTATAATTTCCTCCTTCTAACAACATAACCAAGAATCCACAGAGTCAGAATGTCCTGAAACATGTAGAAAGACGGATAGAAGGTCACAATACATGCAAGAGCTAAAATAATTTAACCAACAGACATGAGATTATAAGCCAGTGATGGAACAACTAAGACAGATTCAAGGGTTAGGGTATCAGATAAAGCAATAGAACCTTCTCCGGTGACCGGAGTTGAAGTACTATCAGAAGTAGAGACAACATTTTGAGGGGAATGTCTAAGGTTTTTCACAAAATTAAGGTCATTGGTCATATGATCAGATGCACCTGTATCAATTATCCATGTATTATTCAAAGTAACCTTGTCCCTCATTCCTGACTGCGCTACATTAGCGGAGGCATTGTCTAAATGCTCTTTCTCTATAGTAGCAATAGCGGCCTTTCCCAGATTCTTTCGTGGTTTCTTGGTGAAGTCTTACCAATCAGGGTAACCAATTACTTCATAGCACTGCTCCTTGCTATGACCTAATTCCCCACAGATAACACACTTTTTGTTTGAATATGGGTTTGGTTTACCTTGAGGTCGGCGTGGAGAAGGACCTGAAAAGCTTGGAGGAGGATCCAGTTTGCGTTGAACAGCGATAATAGAAGATTCGGTAGGTATCGAATGCCCCATAGCCTAGCTTGTTTCTCTGATTGCACCTTGCGAATGTAAGAATAGCTCTGCTCCAAGGAGATTAGGTTCCTTGTACAGGATTTCTCTACTCACTTGATCATACTCTGAGTCAAGTCCACTCAAAAACATGTGAACACGCATCCGGGACATCGCTGAATTCTCTTGAACTACACCTGTAATATTATCATTCTAAGAGGCCACCCTTTGATCAATCTACTGGAACATTGCCACTAACTCACTATAGTAGGTAGGAATGGGCCGTCCATTCTGCTTTGCTTCAAAACATTTCTTATTCAATTTAAAGATCTGAGTTTCATTAGAATCATCATAAAAAGTTTTCTCTACAGCTTCCCAAATATCTTTTGTAGTAGGAAGACGAATATACCGATTCATATGAGAGGACTCCATGGAGTCATTGAGCCAACTTTTCACCTTTTGCTTCATACTCTGCAGAATTCATAACTGGTTCAACCTTCACTCTGGTCAAATAACCAACCTTCCCTCGTGCTCCAATGCGCATCCGCATGAGAGGAGCCCATATGGTGTAGTTGGATTCATTCAAGACAACACTTGTTGGGAATGCAGAGTTGTCATGTTGGGTGGTGTAGTGGTGATGGATGACTTGTGAGGATGGCACCATTGCCTTCTTGGGATTTAACTGTTTGCCTTCAATTACATGTCCGGCCATTGAGGAATTTGGGATTTTTGCAGGATTGGGTTTTCTAGGGTTTCAAGATGGTGGTTTGAAATTCAGGGATGGTTTGATTTTAATGGTGGTGGTACGCAGCCGTTTGTGGTGTTCTTCGGGATTCTGGGATTCAAAGGATGCAGCGCAAATTCAAAGGATTGAACCTGCTCTGATACTAAGTATAAAAGAATACTTCAATTCAGGGTTAATTCGATGATTCTATTCATCCAACAATGGAGGCATATATACAAGTACAAAAGAGTAGTCTAACTCTAATAGGAAACAATATTTCCATAATTACAGGATATCCTAAATAAATAAGAATCTTAATTACATAAAGTTCTGTCTTCATTGTATTCCAATCATAATTTTATGTGTCTTATTTGTATTCTGAAACTACCCATGTTTTATTAAAATAAAATATCCAAAATAACCTCTACATTGGCACTAATTGTTTGGGCGTACCGCCACGTAACACGTTTGTCCTACCTAAACTTCTCTCAAGATAAAAATTGGTAGTGGATCATATTGCAAAACAAAACACATAAAATTAGTGTAAGAGGACATCCCTTTCAAAAAAAAATTGAATAAGACTATAAGGGGGCATAAATAATAAATGTCGTGATGTCACTTGCATAAATATATATATATATATATATATATATATATATATATATATATATATATCCTTTTTGTCAACTTCTGTTTTGTTTTGGATTATATACTTTGGCTATTGCTTAATTATTGTGTAAATTTCTTGTGTCAGACTTCATGCAATATAAAATTTCTTAAAGCCGTAACCAGAGAGTCATGAATCACTCACTATTATATTGACTGTGCCGAGTCATAAGATAATGGTTTGCGATCGGAAGTCTCATCTTATCCTTGTGTTCTCTTTATAGTTACTACATTTTTATATATACCCCAATGCACTTACTGAAACATGGAAATGATGTGGTTCCTCATCTTCATCCTCTCCCTCTTCATCGCTTTCCTCCTCAAATGTATTCTATTTACCTCAAAAGCCTCGGCCAAACTCGACGGTACTATTCTACCGCCAGGACCACCTCAATTCCCATAATCGAAAACTTCATATGGCTCTTTAAACTGACCTCCAGAATCGAATCCATCCTTCCTGACCTCCACGACAAGTACGGCCCCATCGTCTCTCTCCCCATCCCCTTCAGCTCTCACCCCGCCATTTTCATTAACGACCACTCACTCGCCCACCAAGTCTTAGTCCAACACGGCGCCGTCTGCCTCCTCCCCAACCCATCACCAAGCTCATCACTAGCGACAACCGTGTCATCTTCAGCAGCGGCTACGGCCCAACATGGCGACTCCTCCGTCGAAACCTCATCTCCGAGGTTCTAAACCCTTCTCGGCTTAAGTCGTACGCTTCATCCCTCAAATGGGCCTTGAGTCAAAATATAACAAGAAACAAGAGACAATTTTGGCTGAATAATTCTATATTCATTCACCTTACAAGAATGATTTATATAAATATTACAATTGTGCTTAATAAAACAAGTACTATTCCTAAGGTAAGTAGTAAATCAAATAATACTACAGATATTACAAAATATTACAGATCACAGAATATTACAGAATATCTGCATAAATAAGGTAAGTATGACTCACGCCAACACTCCACCTCAAGTTGGCGCATACAGATCACGAATGCCCAACTTGTCAAGTGAGTCATGAAATGCCTTACTCGATACTACCTTAGTGAGAACATCAGCCAACTGTTCTTCTGAGTGGACAAATGGAAAAGAGATAAGCTTAGCATCAAGCTTCTCTTTAATGAAATGTATGTCAACCTCAACATGCTTAGTTCTATCATGTTGTACTGGGTTGTGAGCAATATCCACCGTTGCCTTATTATCACAATACAAATCCATGGCTCGTGTGGGTTTAAATCCCAAATCACGAAGTAAATTTCTCAACCAAAGTAACTCACAAACTCCATGAGCCGTGCCTCTATACTCTGCTTTAGCACTCGACCTGGCCACAACCTTTTGTTTCTTACTTCTCCAAGTAACAAGATTACCACCTACAAAAGTGAAGTAACCAGAAGTGGATTTTCTATCCGTAACACAACCTGCCTAGTCTGCATCTGTATAACCACTAACATCCAGATGATTATGCTTTGAAAACATCAAGCCTTTTCCAGGTGCAGACTTTAAATACCTCAGAATATGGATCACAGCTTCCATATGAGTTTCACTTGGATTATGCATGAATTGACTCACAACACTAACTACATATGCAATATCTGGCCGAGTATGTGAGAGATAGATTAATCTACCAACTAACCTCTGATAGCGAGCCTTATCTGCAAGAGTTTGATTAGGGTACTTAGCCAGTTTATGATTCTGCTCAATAGGAGTACCAGCAGGTCTACAACCTAGCATTCCTCTCTCTGTCAACAAGTCAAGCACATATTTTCTCTGAGACAAGAAAATTCCTGAACTCCCCCTAGCGACCTCAATCCCCAAAAAATATTTA
>LYNE01000051.1:141108-154686 GCA_001662545.1 Rosa x damascena
TTTTGTTTTGTTTTCTTTTGTGTGATTAATATAGTTACCCTCAATCCCCGGCTTGAACGATCCCTGCTTACTCTATATTGCTAACGACTACATCATTGCAGGGTTAAGTTGAGCGTCTATTTTGGGCGTATCAGTTATCATGATAAGAATAAATGGTTGTGTTCAAAATTTCAGCTATTTTCGTCTTCGTTTGGGTTTCGATCTAGTAGGTCAACCCTAAACCTTAAATACTACATAAAACTAATATGCTCATAACCGCTCACTCGTAACTTATTTTTTTGATCTGTAAACTCTCATGCTCTCATGGGTAGAAGCTATATCAACTAATGTAAACATTTCTGAAATTTTATCTCCTCAAGGGTCGGCTCCCCTTAGGGAAGTAGAAGCGTTTAAAGGGTTGACCGGTTTTTGGTACAGACATCTGTGTCAAATGAGTAACACACGAATATCTGTGTGAAATGTTAACACGGAAATCCATGTGAAAAGAACCATTAGCTACAGAATTCCGTGTGAAAAACTATATTAGCTACAGAATTCCGTTACAATAAGTTTTTAGTACAGAATTCTCTGTGAAATGAGCAACACACGAATATCTGTGTGAAAAGAACCATTACCTACAGAATTCCGTGTGAAAAACTATATTAGCTACACAATTCCGTTACAATAAGTTTTTAGTACAAAATTCTCTGTGAAATGAGCAACACACGAATATCTGTTTGAAAAGTAGACACGGATATCTGTGTGAAAAGAAAAATTAGCTACTAAATTTTGTGTGAAAAAAATAGAATAGAGACAGAATTCCGTGTAAACAATAATTAACATGACAGTTATATATTACCGAGATAAATACACACGGATATCAGTGGTAAATATATATGTATCTCACATGGATTTTCGTGGTAAATTTTTTCCCGCTCACTTTTTGGGAACAAATTCAATTTCCCTCCCCTAGTAGTTTTAGACTTAATCTCACACGCTGTCTCTCTCTCTCTCTGACCCTTTTCGGTTTTTCTTATCCTTAGCTGATTAAACTCTCCCTCTCTCATAGAAGACAAAAAAACCAAAGACATAAGAGCGTCTCTCTCTAAAAGCTAGAGAGAGAAAACATATCTGAAAACAATTTCTTCTCCCCCTCCCCTCTTGCCCGGATCTTGATCCCTCCGGATCCAGATCGTAGGCTTGAGGGTTGGGGAAGGCCTCCTCGTTTGGGCTCTGTCTCGTTTTCCTTGTTAGCTTCCTAGCATGGGTTGTTGGCAGCGAGATCCATGGCTGGCTGTCGATGGGTCTTTCTCGCTGTGGGCTGGGTCGTGGCCGAAGGCAGCCAAAGTGCAGCGAAGGGGTGCGGCTGGCAGGCGGCGATCTCGGACCGCTTTTCTGCAACGGGGATCGATGCAGCGGCTGAGCTCTCGATCTCATGGCAGCGATGAGCCAGGTGAGGGCTTGGATCTGTATGGGATCTGGTTTCGTCTGTTGATGGCGTTGTGGGGTGGTCTGCTATGGGTCGGAGTGGTGCGGCGGTACAGGGACGCGGCGTGGTGGTGGTGTGGTCCAAGGTGGCGGCCTGGTACCGATGTTGCTGGCGGCTGGCTTTGTGGTGCAGTGATGCGGTGGCGTGCAGATGCATTACGGCGTCGTGACGGTGCAAGCCGACGATGTGGTGACGACGGAGGGCGTTGGCAGAAAGCTTGCTGGAGGTGGAAGTTGGGCCGGGCCTCTGTGCTTGGGCCTTACTGCTTGGACGAGCTCTTGTTTTTAGTTGCTTTTGCTTTTGTTGGTTGTTTCTTTTTAGTTGTTGCTTTGTCGGTAATAACCTCTAACCGTATTCCGGTAGGAGGCCGTGGCCTGTGTGCCAGTCATTGCACCTTGTGTGCCTGTTTTGCTCTAGGTAGGCAGCGAGTTCCTTGCACTTGCAAATGGTTGCTGCCTCTTAGTAGCAGAGGGAAATTATGTGTCACTGGATGTAGTGTCCAGTGGCATTATAATGGGAAAGCTATGCGTATGGTAGTTATGCTTTGCTGCAGTCGGGTTGCAGATCAAGTTATCTTTCCGTTCACTACAACAGAAAGTCTTTTTAGTGACCATTTTTTTAGCGAGGAATTTATTTTCCTCAATAAATATCACCTTCTACGAGGAATATTTGGGTTCCTCACTAAATGCTATTAGGTTTTCTACAAGGAATATATTTTCCTCACTATATATCATTTTCTACGACGAATATTTTAGTTCATCACTAAAGGTGACCACAAATTGGTCTTCGAAGTGTCATGTTATTAGTGAGGAAATATGAGACTTGGGTGACGATTTTTTTCATCGCGAAAATGACATTCAGCGAGGAAATAATGATTTCGTCGTTATTTTTTTGGCGCAAAATTATGTAAGACCCGCCAAATTCAATGGCGACAAAACTATGATTTCCTCACTAAAAGTCTGTTTTCTCCGAGGAATTATTTCCTCGTCAAAAGAAGCAATTAGCGAGGAACTAACACTATCCTCGTTATAAGTTTGGCGGAGAATCTTGTAAGACCCACCAAATTACGGCGACAAAATTATGGTTTCCTCGTTAAAAGTTCACGTTCTACAAGAAACCATTTCCTCGACAAAAGAAGCGATTAGCGAGGAAATAACAGTTTCCTCATTATTAGTTTGGCGTAAAAATGTATAAGACCTGCCAAATTCAACAATGACAAAAGTATAGTTTCCTCACTAAAAGTTTGTGTTTTACGAGAAACCATTTCCTCGTCAAAAGAGGCAATTAGCGACGAAATAAGGCTTTCCTCGTTGTTTGGTTGGGGAAAATTGTGTAAGACCCACCAAATTCAACGATGACAAAAGTACAATTTTCTCGCTAAAAGTTTGTGTTATACGAATAATCATTTCCTCGTCTATAGAAGCAATTAGCGAGGAAACAAAGCTTTCCTCAATATTAGTTTGGCGGAATATTGTGTATGTCCGACCAAATTCAATGGCGACAAACAATGGGTTTCCTCGAAAAAAATAAAGTTTTACCGTGAATAATTTTTTCCTTAATTGATTATACATTTTTGCAAGAAACTTATTATTTCATTGTTGTAATTAGTTGAAACCCTTATTTACCATAAATAATTTTTTTTATTTTTTTATTTTTTATGAACAACAATTTTTTCCCACGTCACCCCTAATGTCAGTGAGATTTGAACTCATGACTAACACCGTGTTAGTTAGGCTAGTTAACTAACAGGTCACGTCTCACCGACGCCATAAAGATTTATTTTTAATCCGTTGAAACCCATCATTGTATTATTTATTATAACAATACAATAATTAATATTTTATTATATTTTTGTATTTTTTTTAAAACCGCATTGTATTATATATTATGTTATGCGTAACTAATTTATTAAGCTAATGTAATTGACATCACTTAAAGTTTTGGTTTGTTTGCTTTGTCTCGAGGCTGAGTCCTAACCATTGTAATTTTTTTGTCAGATTTTTATTTTTTCAAAACTATTTTTATATAAATACAATGATTGTAATCCAAGTCCAACACTTTCTCATGTGAATGTCTGAATTGGTTTTTTGCACCTCTATGATCATAGGACTACTAGGGAATGATTGCTTGGTTAGTCAATTTAACTCCAATTCATCTCTATACTAATTCCACATATATGTATACATGCATGTATATAAATATACACCCCCCCACAGAGACATATATATATATATATATATATATATATATATGTATATATTCTCTGTTCCTTTGTTACTAATCTTGCGTCCATTTTGTATACATTACATCTTCACATGTTAATGAATTGCGTATGAAACCACTATGATTTGAGGATCCAAACCATTTTATTTGTAGGACACCTCATATTTCTCTGAGGTGTAGAACTTAAAAGAAATAAGTCATCGAACACACTATTTTCAAAATTAACTGTTATTATCATCATGATAATGAATAGCTAAATGGTTCTCGATTGAGTTAAAATTCTACATGGATGATCAAAGAATAGTGTCCTACAAGTTGAACGGTTTGGATTGTAGAAATAGTATTGCATTAGGGGGTCACACTCTAGACCCTACACACTATGCAATTTAATTTTGAGAATTTAAATCATTTAAGATTTAGATCTTTATACACAGATTATATATGCAAAATCTTTATAAAACCAAAAATCATTTAATTAGCCATGCATTATCATGACATAAACCGTAAAACCTAACCCCTAATCCCTAATCCCTAAACCCTAAATTTTATATTGTTGAGGTAAGAAAAAAAATAGATAAGGCGGGTTTTGAAAAAATTAAAAATTTAAAGCGGGATATTTGTAAGTTCAAGAGGCAATGTAAAAACAAAAATGCGCCTAAAGATAAAAATGAAATCAATTAGAACAGAGGAACCAACCCTACAGAACATAAAAAATGGGTTCGAGTGCTCGGCTGGGGTTTGGGGGCAAACTGAAAAACCGGATGGCATGGGATGATGGGTGATCAAAAGGCTTCCTGATGGCGATCGGGTTGGGGAATCTTAATCAACCAGAGCTGCAAAGTTCAATTTTGCGGGCAATCTCTGCATCTGCAGATTAAGAAGCATATATTGAAGAATCTTGGGCAGATTCCAATTTTTCGTTGGGTCTGCCCTATCACTGGAGAACCGATCTGCTATTTTGGGAGTTTGACTTCACTTTAGTCCCTCCCTTGAGGTATGGCTTCACCATAACTCTTTACTGTATGCCAACGAATTCATTGTTACGGACTAGATCATTATCTTTAAGCAAGGATACAATATGCCTCGATTCAATTGTTGCAGTATTGCCTACGACATTTACCAAACATGGCTTCCGTCGATGTCACCAAATCTTGCCTCGACCCAATTAGCCAGTTACTTTCCTTCAATTCAATGATGTTTATGTTCTGTATTTCAATACCACAAAATCCTGGTTCTCTTTTCTTTTCTGCGTATTGATATATCATCAATCGATGTATGACGCTGCAAGTATTAATGTTTTCCTGTGTTTACTTTGCTTGATTAGGGTCGGAGCATGAATTTTACAGTCTGCCATTAAGATGCTCCGATTGCACCATCGTCGTCCGTTCATCATTGTTCAAGTATTTGCTCTATATTACACGAATTTATGTTCAATTAAAGTTTCTGGGGTCAAGTTTCTCAGATTTATCAAAAAGGTTTTGGCTTTTTTCAGTGTTGATGTTGATTTAAGAGAAACCTGTGTGAAATTGGTGTAATGGGTACTTTTGGGGACAATGGTCTTGGATGATTAAAGGGTTGGGTTAGATCTTTGATGCCTTGTGACTGATCAGTTGGGTTTTGATAATGGGTGTTCTATCAATGTTTTAGGCTAGTCACACAAACGGAATTGGGTGTTTCTTGGAGTTGATTATGTTAGATATAGGAATTAGGTTTTGGTGATCTAAATTGTTCTTGCACGTGTGTCTTTGATTATTACAACTCAAGCTAGAATATAACAGGAAAGACTGCATGTTGAGCTTGTTATAGGGAATTGACTGGTTCTGGGTGTTTATCTGGCCGGAAAAGTTTTAAGGATACAATTCAGATTAAGCAACTTGCATGTGTTAGATTTAGAGGCTTTGCTTTATAGAAGCAGGAGTTAGATTGTATTTTAATTCAGTAGTTACTTATAAGAAATCCTAGAATTATCAAAGAGAGGACTTGATGGATTTTCTTGTTATCTGCATCAAGCACTCTCTCACGCAAAACCTCCAGTGTCAGGGGACATATATAAGTTATTTTTACATTGCTGGGAAGTTGTGAAGTTGACAATGATTGCTCGTGTTACTGATGGTCTTCCACTAGCAGAGCGATTGGATGATGGCCGTGATATTCCAGTATCCTTTTGTCTTTTTGGCTATTCTTCTAAATTGCATTCAAACTGTATTCATTACATTTTTTTTTTGGAATGGATACAAATACAATATACTAATTATAGATTCATGTAATCTCTTTATAGTTTCTGTACAGTAATCAGGATTTCAGCACAAAGTGATAGTCTCATTATAGTTATAGCTACAACTTTTGGAGTTTCTTCACCCTGTTCATGACTGTCCTTTTCTGATGCTTTGGTGAATGCCATTTAACTTAACTCTATAGTAATAGTAGATATGACTTCAGCGTCATGTATAGCTGTAGTTGTGACGGAAATAAGCTGCTTATCTTTGGTTCTCTGAACTTAGATATATGTGCCTGAACTGTATCATTCCTGTTACAAAATCATGTTGTGGTTTCTGGTCATTTAGTATATCAGACCTATCAGTCAGACCTACATTCTAATGTTCTAATAACATAGGTGCGTATGGCATACAATATGGCCTGTATATGTTCTTTTAGTTAATTAGCTTGAGGGCACTAGATCTATATTTTTCAAGCTTTTGTTTTGTAAGTCAGGTAAATGTGAGCTATACATGCAACCTTTATGGTAATATCTTTTGCACTATGCTAGTATTGGATGTTATGCATATTTTGTCTCTCTGATGTGGTTTTCAATAGTATTCTGTTTGTTAGTTCTTGCCTTATTAATGTTGTATTATGATTCTTGTCTGTGGAAGAGCATACATCTATTGGCCTTGCCTTGACCTTTGTTCTTAGTTATATAATTGAAGGACGTGTCTGTTACTTGACAATGTGTGACCAAGCCTATCCAAAGAAACTTGCCTCAATATTTTGAAGATCTCAAGAATGAATTTGAGCATGTTAATGGAGCCCAGATTGAAACGGCTGCAAGACCATATGCTTTCATTAAACTCAGTAGGTTTACTGCCACAAGTCCATAACTTAAAAGTCTTTCGTATGTTATGTGCAATTATGTACTTTGCCTCATGTTTTGGTGCATCTTTTTCCGAGTTTGATTTCCTTTTACTTTTTTTGTTTAAAATATACATTCATACAGAAAACTGAGAAATTGTACCAGGATATACTCATACATGGCAGAATATTTCCAAGTGCAAGAGTAGAAGAGATTCGAAGATTTCGGAAAGTGACCAGGGGGATGCCAAAAAAAAATTGAGGAGTTCACCAATAACCAAATGATCTAGTTACTCCTCTATTGGATTTAGTACATTAGGATCCTTAAACTCTTTTGAATCAGTATATTGTATTGATATAACTACTTTGAATTAGTACTTATTGTAAGGGAATACCATGAGTTATTACTTGAATTTTAATATATATATTTTTTTGTCTACTCATCTTTATTATCTACATTATTATTCCTCGCCATAACTAAACAACTGCAACAAAAATGGTACTTTCTCGTTTTGGACAAGAAAATCTATAATGACAAAAGTAAAATTCCTCAAGATTGACTACATTTAGAGAGGAATGGTTTTCTCGCTAAATGGATACATAGTACGAGGAAAATAAAATTTCCTCGTTGAAGATAGCTTATAGCGAGGAAAGACTTCCTCGCCCAAAGCTATCTACAACGACAAAATTATTTTCATTTCAAAAAGTGTATTTTAAACTTTTTATTATTTATAATTTCTAAATTATTACTAATCATTAGCGAGGAAATAATAGTTTAGCGATGAAATTTATTTTATCGAGAAATATATTTAACGACTATTTTATAGCTTTCAAAATTTTTCAATGAGGAAAAAGTACGAGTTTTTGTGAGGAAAAAAGTTGTAGCTAAAGAATAACGGCGAGAAAAAAAATATTTTCATCGCGAAAAGGGTTTGGCGAGGAAGTAGTATTTTCCTCGCAGAAACTTTTCTTGACCACCCTACTGCGAGGAACTGATGACCAAAATGTTTTTCTCGCGAAAACACTATGGCGAGGAAATTTCGATTTTTAGTGACAAATTTGTTCCTCGCAAAATAGCTTTTCTGTTGTAGTGGTTGTATCACCGCCGCGTTAATGCAGTTAAAGCAAATAGAGTCGCCAGTAGAGCGCTCTTTGCTAGTTGGTGCTTTGTTGAGTACAAGCATTTAGTAGAGACTCAGGATAGTATTTCAGGATGTTCTACTTATTGTAATCAGGGGTTTAGGCTCAATGTCCCCCCTCCCCATTGTATTCGACAGTTTCTTTAATTAAGACTATCAAGGCTTGAGGGCTGCCGCACCGCCCTTTTCTAAAAAAAAAACTCTCCCTCTCTCGTCTCTCCCTCACGGCCTCGCCTGCAAACCAAGAAAAACAGAAAGCCTCAAGTTCTCTGGTTATTCTGGGAACTAGATCTGTTTTCTCTCTCCTCCGACACCCACTTCCGGTCACCATCGTGACTCACCTCCACCATCACGGACCTCACCGACCTCCGACGAGTTTAAAGCAGCCTCCTTGACTTCCAGCAACAATCGATGCGCCGACGCTGCTCACTTCCACTGTCAAGCACCGCCTCCCTCCACTCCATTGGCATAGCCAACCCAGATTACTCCCCTCCAGCGTCAAGCACCGCCTCCCTCCAGTCCATCCTTCCCTCTTCTCTGTTGCCTCTGCCGGAGCTCCTTTAGTCTATTTCTTCCATCAAGGCCGATTACATTGCTCGCCAACAGGTCTCCTATCCCTTCACCTTTTCTACCTTTCGTTTTTACGCATACTCTCAATTTATTATCATCATCAATCACAACCAGGTTCAACACGCTCATGCTTGCCATTTCTTCTAAATCTATGGGTATATAGAAAATCATTAGTTTCCTGATCAATTCTAACTGATTCCATGGCACTGTTTAGTTATTATTTTTTTTTTTTTTTTGGCAATGACACCACTTGTTTTGTTAGAAAAAGGTTATGGAGGGGGAGAGCAGTAAGATGGCTTAACATGTAATTGATTTGATTTCCATTACTTGCTGGCCAGTTACAAAATCATTGACCTTAACATGTAACTGATTCGAAGGAACTGAACATTCATTTAACTTTACCAGCTTAGTCTAATGGTCCGTCGAAAAGTAGGTACTTGCTTGAGAAAAGGCAATAAACTACCTGGTTCCAGGTACTACAACAATTAGCAAAGGAGGCATCCTTTGATAACCTATTAAAACCTTCCGGCCTTGCTACTAATTTGGAAAGTGGTAGTGTCTTGTTTAGTGTTCTTGTTTTGATATATATTTTTTTTTCAGCTCTGAGGACTTCTTGTCCTTGTACTTTGATCTTTTTTTTCCTTTCTTTTTTCTATAAACGTTTGTCCCCAGTTGTCTAAACTTTTGGTTAAAAAAGAAAAAAACAAAAAGAAAATAATAATTCAAGGGAGTAGAACCCAGTAACAAGTTTTTCCAAGTTTTCTCCAAGTTACTGCAGATGCTAGGTGGGAGCTTGACATTTTGTGGGGTTAGTGGATAAAACAAATTGTACCAACTGAAACTTGGATAATATTTATGTTGCCCTTGACACTTCCGTTTCCTTAAGGATATGTTGGTGCTTGGTTTTGATCCATAATGGATTGCTAGATTTACAATGTATTCAAGGAGGAAAAGAAGAATATTGGTTTCAAATTGGGCTTGGGTAACAAGTAATTTAGAATATCTGCGACTAATGTTTTTAAAGTAGCTTAAGATGGTTTCAGCTGCAAGAAAACTGCAGTATTCACTGTGTCCTTAGTAGGAAGCATAGAAATTGTAGTCCTTAAGTAGGGGAATGATACTGTAGTTTATGAACACAAGCTCATCTAATATTTATGCTGCATATGTGGGGGAATGCCAAGAATGCAATGAAATTTACTTGGAATATTAAAGCGTTATACTAATTTTTCTAACATGTGTAGTTGAATTGAAAGAAAGTTAAAATTGATTGAGCAGTTGATGCATAAAATATGGACTAGAGTGTATATATGTTTTTATAACCAATTTCTGTATCGATGTTTCTATTCGTTTTGCAGTTTCTCATGGACAACTTAGCTCAATTACCAATGATGCTGGGTTTCATTAAATAAACTTTTAGTTCAAGTCTCAACTATGAAATGTTATTGTGATCAAGGTATAAAAGCTATTATAGCATCATTTGTCTTTTATTTTATAGTCAAAATTATGAGAAAGAGGTTGAATCTAATGACTGAGTATATCAAAATTGCATACCAATTGATGGAGTCCTTGGCTATAAGCATGTCTAGCCTGTACGTAAGTCCAATTTCACATCATCATTGCGAGTATATATGTTGTCTTGAAGTAATTTAGATTTGATTATGCACGTGGACTTTCAAAAGTTTGATAATTGGATTTTATGTTTAGATTTTATTAGCTTTGACAAGAAATCATAAACCGCAATATGAAAATGTAAGTATTGTGTAGTTATTGCATGTTGTTGCTGTTCTTCTGTCTTTTTGATAGATTTCTGCATAGAACTTTATAAGGTCTGTGATCAATTCCAAATTATTTGAAGATATATAGAATTAATAACATCAACAATATGTTTGTATGTACAGTGCAAAGCATCCTCTAGTCCTCTGCACCGATGATTCTGGGGTCTTTTCTACCAGCCCTTCCAACGAGTACAACCTTGCTGCTTCTGCATTTGGTATGTCTGATGTCACTAGTGCATTTAATATAACATAGAACAAAAGCTCACAACTGATACCCGTTTCTTGAATTCTTAGGTCTTGGAAGGAGGGAAATATTTCAGCTAACGAGAAATTCGTGCAAGTTTATATTTACAGATGATGGAGTGAAGAGAGAATTAAAGGAGATTTTTAGTTCACCAGAATAGAAGCTCGACCAATCTTTCGAATTTAGGGGCATATGCAGAAACGCTGATCATTTCATAAGTTGTATTATCAACTGTTATTGACATCTTTGGAATGATATTTTTTTCTTCTTCAAGTAATGCAGAATCTTCATTGGTTCCTAATTAATTAGCAGATTTTTTTTTAATTTTTTTTTTATAAACGCTATCACTTTTACACACAGAAATCAATGAGAGTTAAGGTAAAAGGATTTGATACAGAAATCCGTGTGAGATAGGTCTATATTTGACACAAAAATCCGTGTGAGATAGGAAGTTATTCACACGGATTGCATTTCATTACGGTAATTTATATTCATGGAAAGACAGCGGGGCCCACGTCTAATATTCACACGGATAAAATAATCCGTGTGAGATGAGTACATATTTGACACAGAAATCCGTGTGAAATAGAGTTGTTCACACGGATTGCGTTCCATTCCGGTAATTTATATTTATGGAATTATAGTGGGGCCCATGAAACTTTTTCACACGGGCAACATAATCCGTGTGAGATGAGCATTAACCCCCCCTCCAAACCGCACGGTAACACCAATCTGTGTGTGTACTGTGTGTAAAAGCTATCACACACTGAAATCCGTGTGAGAAAGTCTTATTACCCACAGATTAAAATCAGTGGGTAATTGTTGTTTTGCTAGTAGTGCAAGTTTTGCGTACATGAATGTATAACTAGCTACACTACCCAAACTCCCAAAGGCATCCTACGGACGTATTTGACTCAAAGTCGACTATCCATTCTTTCTTTACAGGTGAAACAAGAAATGGTAGATAAGAACAGCGATGAGTTCACGATAGCATATGTTGATACATAATGGATTTAGAAGACCCCCGCGAGAAGAGAGCCTTCAATGAAGAAGAACTAATGCATCAATGCTCGGAGATTTTGAACTCCGGCACGGACACCATGTCCATAATATTGCAGTGGACGATGGCGAATGTAGTGAAATACCCACGTGTTCAGAAGAGGCTTGTTGAAGATATTAAAAAGGTTGTGGGTGTTGAAAAAATAGAGCTGAAAGATGAGGAACTTCAGAAGATGCACTACCTAAAAGCGGTGGTGATGGAGGCTCTAAGGCTTCACCCACCAGGCCACTATGTGGTGCCACACACGGTTACAGGGGAGATTGTTCTGGCTGGACGTTATACGCTGCCAAAGAACTGTACTGTGAATTTTATGGTGGCCGAAATTGGTCGAGACTCGAGTGTGTGGGACGAGCCCATGGAGTTTAAACCTGAAAGGTTTATGAAAGATGGAGGTAACGTACAATGTGATATAACAGGGAGCAAGGAAATTATGATGATACCGTTTGGGGCGGGTAGGAGGATTTGTCCGGGATTGGGTTTGTCAATGCTTCTTTTGGAGTATTTGGTGGCAAATCTGGTTTGGAAGTACGAGTGGGAAGCTGCGGATGGAGTTGGTGTTGATTTGACTGAGAGACAAGAGGCCACCTGGGTAATGAAGAATCCACTACAGGCTCATATATCCCCAAGGTTGAACAAATGAGAAGGAACTATCAGTTGATTCTGTATTAAATGATTTCACCACTTCGATCTACTTTACTCATTTGATGTCAATTTTCGATTTGACAACACCAGCAATCCAGCATATATTTATCAACTTCAACATCTCTATCATCTCCTTGGACACTACCAATCTCTTCAAATGATATTCTTTACTTTAGTTTTCAGTTTATTCTAAACGTAGAGAGGATTATATTTGCTAGACTTGAGATTATTCATTCAAGTACACTAATTTCTTCCCCTCTCAAGCACAAAAATAATATTAAATTCACAACTAGTACGTTAGCGTAGAGAAGAATTTCAATTCACAAAAAAATTTCGGATATCTAATGAACCGCTTGGACTTGAGAATCACCGGCCAAGACAAGTCCCTGGTATGATTGCTGGAAGATGACATGGTGTTGTTGCTGCATGATTCTTTGCTGCTATAGTTTTGGCTTGACAAGGTCCATTGCTCTTGGGTTTTTTATTTTGGGTGTCCTTGATACTTTTCAAGTGGGTTTTATTTCGAGATAGGACCTTCTCGATGGTTTATGAATCTCGAAAATTGTGTCGTTGCATTCATTATTTTAGAGAGATTTTGGTTTTTGTACACTTCTCCCCATCTTGTATTTTCATTTACTTAAAGGTCGATGAGTTTCTAGGTGCAGTGGTCTTCTCTCATTTACTGGCAGGGTACGTAGGCGCCTCGCACGAAGTTTGGTAAGAGGGGTTGATATTGTCTAATCCTCTATTGTTATTAGAAATAAGGGTGATGCCTCAGAAATCTAATTCTACCACCACTTTTTCTCCTAGGCTAGCTGTACTAAATAGAACTTTCTCAATAAATCTATCACGTTCTAATTTTATTCCCCCAAAATATTTTGTTTTCCAAGCTCCAATTTTTCATTTCCCTTCTCCAATATTATCCAATTCCAAAGCCCCCTACCACACCCTCCCTCCACCAACCACCGCCGCTATCACCACCTCAACCACAATCTCAACCATTATGTCCTCACGCGCTAGAGACACCACCCAATCCTTTTTCGCCACGCGCAACCTCGACTTGAGGTTCCTCAAGTACGGGAGCGCTTCCGGAGCTTGACAGATCACTCACACATGCTCACCACCTCGGAGACACGTGTCACCATTCTCCCAAACGGCTTAACAGTCATGGTAGAGTCAAACCTCGCCTGTAAAGACCAAGTGGTGAGTCCAAGGGCGGAACTACCTTCCGGTTTGACGGGGTCCGGACCCCCCCTGAGGTTTCTGACAGACGTATAAATATATATACAAGTTGTTAACCAATCTAAGTGAATAATCTTCATTTCATGTGCTGGACCCCCCACCCCCAAACGTGATGATCAATTGATATATATATATATATATATATA